>JBAIZL010000357.1:40000-125000 GCA_036971475.1 Prosapia bicincta
GCACAGAATCAAATAATTGATGACATTTGTTTCAGAAATAAGTGACGGAGCTTTAAATAAAAATGGGCAGAATTTTTAAAACCATCAAGGGTATATCATTGCCTAAAAATGTGTTTTTTGGAGAAACAACGCAAGTTATGGAAATGAAGTCTAGTTTTGTAAGGCAAGACTAATGTAAGACCTTTAGTGTCAAACTGTTGGGCAGAACTTGAGGGATACTTGTTATAATTTAGTATTATAAAAATTGCGTTTCAAAGCAGTTTCCATGGCATATATAAAAAAATTAAAAATAATAAATTCGTAAAAATTGCATGATCGTATAAATGGAAAATATCATTAGGTCAGTTTGTGAGGACACTATTGCTGTCTTAAGATTTTTCTAAGTAGAAAAGTACACTCACTGAATGACCGACCCCCCCCCCCCCCGACTTAAACATACTAACCTATTTACTTAAATCTAACTACATTTGTCCCTATCTTGTGTATTTTACCACTGACCTAAGCGTCTTCCAGGTTCCTTAGTAAATGTGGATTTATCAAGGTTATACGACATTTAATTTACTTATCAGAAGAAATACCCACGTCATATTTTAAAAGGGCACAGAGGAAACAAGCATTGCTGGACTAGTAAATCTAGGTATAATCTTTAACTCCGATTACCAAGAGGAAAACAAAGACGCTATTCAAGTGGCATCGAGTGGATGTTGGTTGATAATGAGTAAGAATAATGAATTTATCTAAAACAGTTTTTAGTTGAGAATAAAAGATATTAGGCTAGGATTAAGGCTATGTTCTATAACTTCCGGTTACTCAGAGAAGGTTCTTCCAAGATACTTCTTTTTAAATGATAATATACTTTCCACAATTAATAATTTTTTTTGACGTTTCAGACAATTTTGTATAGTAATTAATAGCTTTCGATACGGGTTTAATTTCATCAGAAAGTTTGAAATATCCGTTACTTTGAAATTAGGAGAATTCATCGGTTTCGTAGTAAGAATTAAAGCGCATTATACACAGAACTTTAGCAACGAAGATTGTTTCATTACGTAATTTTTAGAAAATAAATTTCTTCGCGAACCTAAATAAAATAATAATACAAGAAAATTTATACAAACTATAGTTACGAAAAAATAACAATGCAAATCAATAATAGGCAAATAATTTCCTTGAAAACTTTACTTTCGTTTATTGTATTAGAATTAATTTAACAACAACTTAAAGCAACTGTGGCGTCAATGTTTATATTAATTAAAACAGCCTCTCACCACAAATTCAACAAATTTTATTTTAACCTTACGTACATTTCGACTACAAAGTAATCATCTTCAGAGGTATTTTTACAAATAACTGTTACAAATAACAGTTATTTGTAAAAATACCTCTGAAGATGATTACTTTGTAGTCGAAATGTACATAAGGTTAAAATAAAATTTGTTGAATTTGTGGTGAGAGGTTGTTTTAATTAATATAAAGAATTAATTTAAGTTGCGAATAATCCCGTGCGGAGCAAACTTGTGACACTTTGCTCTAGTGCGTGAATTCAGTATGTAATCCTCCCTGAGGGAGCCGACACGGATAGGCGCCGTGACTCCATCTGTAACCTGATTGGGGCTGTCCTGTGGTTCTTCAGTGACACATTATAGGCTCAAGCTATTTATTATTCATGTTGGTTCCACCGTGGGCAGGATTTTCCTTGGACAGCATTGTGCAGGGCGACCGCTTCATCTCCCCCCCCCGCCGTTGCCCCTACACAATGCCATTTAGTTTGCAGTTGGAGTTTAATTAAAGTTATGAAATAAAAATTTGTGTAAGGTAAATACTTTATTTGAGTATAACACAATATAGTTAGACATAAAAGTTTCAAAAGATTTTTTCGTGGATTTTATTGTTGGCGATACTCGGAACTTTAACATTTCTTTAACTAATTATGGATTTTCCGAATTAATACTTGAAATACTTATCAAAAACTTATCGAGAGAGAACGTTTCGATCGAACTAGGTAGTCTTTATTTGTGTCGGTGTTTGTATACATAAGGATAGCGTAAAGGTTTTACATACATTTACTTCTGAGTTTTTACTTATAGCATATTTCCCAGCAGAAAGTTTTACTGAGTTCAAACTTTATTCTCAGTCTGGGCCCTGCGAAAGGTTATCGTAGCATTTAAAATTGTTTGCATTCTCTGTAAAAAGCACTTAGATTTTAGGTTTATTGTAAGGAACAATTTTTTTTTACTAAGATGTAATTTCACGTATTTCTAATTGGCGGGTTTCCACAAAGTTGTCAGTTGTATGCAATGTTCCCCATTGCCTGAAGCGACTTCATGGCCTTGAGACAGATCAACATATTTAAATTGGTTACTGTCTCGAAACACCTGTTTCTCACAATATACTGAAGAGTGTTACTATATTATAGAAGTACGAGGATTTCACATTCAGTTCGTTAAATTATTAGTTTTAAAAAATACGGGAGTGACTATCAAATCGGTAGGGGTTTAAAAGAGAGGGGTTCTATACGTAAAGAATATTGTATTGGGTTTGTTAATTTTGTGTTTTTTAGTTTTCTGGTGTGTTTGTACATTCAAGGTGTTTTTGTTGAGTTAAAACATGGGCCTTATTTGTTACTGTTTACAATTTCTACTCTAGGGTTGTGTGAGCGAAGTAGCATATTTGAGGTTAAACGTTGTTTGAAGCCTGTTTGTCCGATATAGAATTTGTTACAGCCTGTACGGCATAGTTTGTAGATACCCGGTGATTAGAGTTTTTTGTTTGGGGTTTTTTGGATGTTGTATTGAGGTTTGTTGTTTGTCTTTAATACGTTGGCTGCGGCGAAAGCCTATAGGCTTCTCTTGTCCATATTAGTTACATGTCAGGTTTACGACTGCAGTTATTGCTTTATTTTGATGTTTCTCTCGCAGCGTGGTGGGTGTATACTTGTGTTTCTTGTGTAGCAATCGTTTCTCTTTTCGCTTACCAAAGGAAGGTATATTATTCATTTGTTTTTGTAAATAAATAGTGTTAGTTTTAGTGTTTTATCTCTGTAAAATAATGGCTGGTAAATATAGGTACATGGTTTTAAATGTAAATAGTGCTTTGCTAGTTTCGGTGATGAGTCCAAAGACATCGATGCCGCCGATCTAGATGGTGAACCTATATCAACAGACAATGAAAGTGAGTCAGATGATGATGATTCAGACAATTACAACCCTACTTGGTGTCATTATAACACTATTGGTATGAGAGACATGCCACTTACTCGACAGAATATATATATATATATATATATATATATATATATATATATATATATATATATATATATATAGACAATATATAGTCATAAGTAAAATTTTTCTTACAATATGACCTTTTAGCAGCGCTGCGGAAGCCTATTGGCTTCCGAAAATTATGACTTTATATTATCACCTGAAAAGCATTGAAATTATTTTTTTTCTGAAAACTGTCTTTTTTCATTAAATTAAATAAAAAAAATGTAAACAAAAATTTCAGGACCGGTGCAAGGTATGCCCCAAGTTCCGCCGCAGCGAACGTGTTAAACGATAACCTGTAGCAGAATATTTGAAGTTATTGGAAGATCTATTTGAGTTCTTGTTTATAGGTATGAGTGTGATGAATAGATTGATTATGATTTCATTGCATGATTGTTGGTAGCCTATATTTTATAAACAAATTTACTTGAGTTATAAGTTCAGTAGTTTAATCCATTGCTTATCATTGACGAACATATCTCGTTGCTATAAAATGTGTTATCTGCAATATAAGCGTTAGTTTCTTGTCATGGATTTTCGTCGTTGCTTGTTGCAACTAAGTAAATCTTTTTGTTTGAATGTTTAGTCTGCTTGTCCCTTGTTGGTGTATTAACGTCGCCATGCTTCAGATAAGCACGTGCAACACTTTTCTATTTCCAAGAAATTGTTATTTTAGCGCAACACAATTAGTTGCCGTGATCACGTGACGTGACGAATTAATTCGTGTTGCTAGATCGCTCGGATTTCGAATAATTAGATTCAATGAATTAACTAGGATCAGACATTTTTGCTTAAGACCATCAAGTTTTTTTCTATAAAACATTTTTATAGCACTGGGGATGGAGAATGTAGAACCGTAAAGAGTTATGGTTAAATAAATCGTAAAACCAGTTTTTGTAAAGAGGGAAGATTGAAAAAGTGATATAAATACGTTAAGCTAAACCAATATTTAGGTTCGTATATAATTATAATATAATACAAGGTATAAGCTAAATGAATGAAACTTCCTTTCCAAATCTTCTCTCAGTCATTGATTAAAGTTACTAATATTAGCCTATTATTAACTGTTTGTGAAATCGTTATGAAGAAACAATAGCCTGCCAAGAGACTATTCGCTAATCTATCAGCTATTTAGTCGTGGAGCGAAGATTGGATCCCTTGTTTCGCGCAAACATTTGTTCTGGATAATAACAAGAAACGGAGACAATGGTTTATTCTCTCCGCTAAATAACAGTTTCATTAGGAAAATACAGAGCCCGTTAGGATGTCTTTGGACATTATATGAAATGGTAACTTCGGAAGCTACCGGAAATTTAAGATTATGAAAATTTGTTTGGGCGAATTACTCAGTTTTTAATTTAGAAATTCTTTACAAGAGACGAGTAATGTAAAAATTCCTTTTAAACAAACACAAACACACACACACACACACACACACACACACACACACACACACACCACATACACACACACACACACAAACACACACACACACACACATACACACACACATACACACACACAACACACACCTAAACTCATTAACATTTATGTTATAAAGATGAAATAGTTTCAAAATCTAAAATCTGTTATTTTAAATTTACTATAATGTCAATACCTTTTATCCAAAGGATTCACATTATTTTTTGTTGACATTTCGTTATGTAGATTTGGACGTGAAGGTTTATTCACAGCAATATTGCCGACAAATTATCCAAAGCGATTATAGACTTTAAAAGCCAAACCTAACCTTATGATTAATAGACTTTGTGCATGTTAACTGTAAAATTCTGGCGAGTGCCTTCAAAGGCAGCCTGCGATTCAAGGTCACGCAGCAACTAAATCAGATGATCGAAGATGCATTACGATATGTGTTCTAGACTCTGTGACTCCGGAGGATGTTCTTACGTTCCATAGATTAGGTCAGGTTGGATGAGGCACGTTAGGTGTTTTTAAGAAATTCCAAAACTCGTTTTTGCTTTCTAGACCTTGATTTTATTGATTATTTTTTCTTATGGACATTATTGGATATCTTATGTAAATCTATTTGGATCCTGTGAAAGAGATATTGTTGTTGTAATTCCCTTTTATATTCACAGATGGGAAACAAGCAAACTGAAATATATCCAAAGCATGAAAGCATAGGCTGATTGACAGCTGTAAGAAGCGAGAAAAATCTTTATATGGAATAATATCTTTCATTGAAACTCGGGTAATGTATTTAGAGATATCTTTTATAATAATTGTTCTTAAACTATTTACCGTACCACGTTTGGAATTAAAATGCCTGACACAAAGTCGATTATATTGTGAAAATTAAAATAACAAAGAACAGTCTTCTAAATACAATCCGATTTGCATTCAAATTACTCCCATAAGTTACACTCGAAGCCACTGAGCTTAGCGTCATGCTAACACATAACTTGCAGGGAACAGTCATTCATTAATATTAACAAAAGGTAACAGTTATTGCGCTCTATTAGCATAGAAACCTTACTAACCTAGGTGTGCGTGAGTCCTTCTATTTGCATTGTATTAAATTACCCCGCAATGTATTTAGGTTCAAGTCATTGCGAAATATTTACGAGATATTACACTTTCAAAGAGATTGTTTTTAGTCCCTATTTTTGGATAAATTACAGAACACTCAGGCACTTGAAAAACTGGAAAATGTTTTAAAACATTTTCAAAGATTTATTTAGTTTTTCTCGTATATTGTCTTTTGGAGTTTTAGTTTATGACACGCTGTACGCAATACAAATGAAGAGGGACGATAAATGGCTACAGAGGAAAGAACCACATAAGAGAAAGTAGGTAGTATCGCTGTGGCCGTTTTACTCATATTGTCACCACGAACAGTGAGAGAACGTTACAGAGTGATCCCACAAACAGGAAACTTATCACAGATCTAACAAAGTTATCGTGATAAGGAAATAAATTATTCTATGAAATGGAAATAAACTCTACGAATTCCTCTTCAAATTTAAGTTGAGATAAGTTCGCGTCAATGCTCTTGCTAAAGTAATGATTTCTAGACAATATTTTTTTCAATTAAGCTAGTTGAAGTAAATCCAATCATCGACCAGAGTGTTAGTCTCTTCGAATACTTCATGTTATCGTACTTTTATATTTCAATCTAGACAATTTTTTTCATAAATCTGCTCTTAATTTATTCGCGAGTGAACCTGTATTTAATCCAAGTTAACAATAACAAAACTCGGAGAGATGTAAGTTTCTAATATTTACTAATAACAGAAGTAGTACGTAGTTGAAGTATAATGCTCGGTTGCTTGGGTCAACTAAATCGTCTTCGCCCTCCAGTACAGTTGTACCATCTTATGAAACATTCATTGTACTCTTGCCCTACATATCTTCGCACTTCTTCATAGCGCTACCATTCGTAATAAAGCCAGGTTTACTGCATAGATTATTACATACTGCAGGGTTGATTTTTATTTATTTATTGTTTTATTTTCCCCCTGGCGAAAAACCAATTCTGGTTATCATCGCCAAACAAAATCTAACACGGAACGCAATATTAAAAAAAACACAAATAAATTTAAATACAACAAAAATTACAAAACAAAAAACAACATCACAATAAATAACAAACAAAACAACAATAAATCTAACACAATAAAAAATTAAAAGAAAAAAACTATAAATAACAAAATAACAACAAAGAACAATATAACAGTAAATAAATGATAACAGTATGTAAAACAATAATAGGTAACAATTTCCCAATAAATAAATCTCAATAACAATAACAAGAACATAAAATAAATTAAATTTAAATAAATAAAATAAACACAGAATTATATGTATAAATAAAAAAAATATATTTTAAATATTAAATTTAAAAAAATATTTTAAAGTGGTGCAAGAAAGCGATGACTCGGTCAATGGCCGAGGCATCGTCCCTTAGCACCACCTTTAAACTGCCTTTTAAATTAAAAAGTGCACGAATATTGCTTACACTAACACAATCTACTAAAATATGTTTAATTGAGAAGATACCACCGCAGTATTGGCATATTGGTGGATCTTCACGACGCATCAAATATCCATGAGTTGCAAAAGAGTGGCCAACGCGAAGGCGTGTAACCACCACTTCCTCCCTACGTTTTGAACGAATTGAAGACCTCCATGGACGGACGGTATCTTTAATTTCCCTCAGCTTATTCTGAACCACGGTGTGCCACTCGTCATTCCAAGCCGCGAGGATTAAATGTTTTGCAAAACACACATAATCAGATGCCATAACTCGTTGAGTAATGGGCACCAAACGTGTTGCATTCTTAGCCGCTTCATCCGCTTTTGTGTTTCCGAGTATTTCGCAGTGTCCAGGAACCCAACAGAACGTTACCCCCACACACCCCAATTGAAGCCTGTGTATAGCACACAAAATGTCCCCAACTAAAGGATTGACGGAGAAAACATTCTGAAGAGCCTGAAGAGCACTTTTGGAATCAGAACACAAAAGATAGTGAGAAGATCAAAATGGAATATCAGTTAATGCTTTTAAGATGGCAAAAAGTTCTGCCCTGAAAATACTGCAAGCTGAGGGCAATCCGTACGTGTAGGTACATCCAGATGCATAAAACGCACACCCAACGACATTGTTCAGTTTAGATCCATCAGTGAAAATAATTTCACTGTGTTGGTGAGATTTATAAATGGATAAATATTCCTGGTGGTAAACCACAACAGGAGTATCGTGTTTTATATAACTGTACAATGAGAAATCGAAGTGCGGCGTTTAATTATCCATGGAGGTAGATAGCACATTTGTCGTTCAAACATAGTGGGAAGTTGCAACTCAAGGTCATCCAATATTCTTAACGTTCGTATGCCAGATGGAGCGGTCGAACGTTGACGTGTATTGTACACTTGATTTAGCATGTTATTAAAGACTATTTCAAATGCCGGGTGGTTAGGTTTGCTTTGAAGAACAGAAATATAAGATATTTGTAGCATCTGACGTCGTCTAAAAAGGGCAGGTTCCCCAGCTTCGACATGAAGACTAGGGATTGGGCTAGTTCTAAATGCACCAGTAGCAAGTCTAAGTCCAGATTGGTGGATGGTGTCAAGAGTTTTCAGAGCTGTAGGTCGTGCAGATGAGTAGACTTGACAGCCATAATCTATGCGCGATCTAACGACTGAGCGATAAAACCGAAGCATACTAGTTCTGTCTGCTCCCCAATTCGTACCACTAAGAACTGTTAACATATCCAATTTCTTGCTGCATCTCACCTTCAAATCACGAACATGTGGACTCCATGAGAGTCTTTTATCAAATAAAAGACCCAAAAATCGAACACTATCCGTGGTTTGAAGCTGAATCCCATCAAGATAAAGGATCGGCTCCTGGTGTTGCCTACTGCCTACGACGACTAAATGCTACACATTGGGTCTTCGAAGCAGAGAATTTGAAACCTGTAGTAGTTTTTTACCATTCCTCTAATCTGTATATTGCTAACTGCAAAGATCTTTCCGCAGTTGCAATACTGCGAGCAGGCACATATATACAAAAGTCATCCACAAAAAGGGAATAGTGTACCGGATATCGTTTATTACTTGTGATACTATTTATTGCAACGGCAAATAGCGTGACGCTCAGCACGCTGCTTTGCGGTACACCATTCTCCTGTCTGTAACTATTTGAATTTGTGCCTCCAAGACGAACGTGAAAAGATCTGTTAGAAAGAAAGTTAGCGATGAATGCTAGGATATTCCCTTGTATACCGCATGATTTCAGAGTGTTCAGAATTCCTCTTTTCCATGCCATATCATATGCCTATTCAAGTTCAAAGAAAACCGCAACGAGTGTTTGACGCAAGAGAAAGGCATCTTGAATAGCGGATTCTAACAAAACCAATTGGTCAACTGATGATCGTCCTAGTCTGAAACCACATTGTTTGTTGCTAAGAAGGTTGTTGGTTTCTAGGTACCAGACAAGACGGCGGTTGACCATCTTCTCCAGTAGTTTGCACAAGACGCTTGTAAGTGATATAGGCCTGTAACTACTGGGGTTGGTTTTGTCCTTACCTGGCTTCAAAAGAGGAATCACAGTCGATTCTAACCATGCATTGGGGAAAGAGCGCTCCTCGAATAAACGATTGTATACTCGAAGGAGGACAAGTTTCGCCGATGATGGTAGATGTTTTAGCATGGAGTCCACAATGGAATCAGGACCTGGTGCAGAATCCTTCGTTGACGCAAGAGCTGACTCCAATTCCCCTATAGAGAAAGGGGTGTTTAAAGTAGAGTCCTTATACAACCCAACAGTAAACGGTATTGCTTCTTCCCTCAGTTTATACATCTGGAACAATCTATAATAGGCTGTAGTAGCAGAAAAGTTAGAAAATGATGTTCCAAGGACATTAGCAATGTCATCACTGTTTGTGATTAATCTTCCATCTGGTTGCTTCAGCGCAATGGCTGGCAAAGGAATGGCAGTACCACAAACTGATCTTAGTTTCCTCCACACTGTGGAGGACGGAGTTGTTCGTCTAATTGTGCTAATTTACTGTTCCCAAGAGTTCTTTCTACTCAGCCTAAATATCCTCCATGCTTTCGCACGGAGTATTTTATATTCCTGAAGGTTTCCATTTGTTGGGTGTCGCTTAAATTTCCTAAGAGCTCTTCGTCGTAAACGGAGGATTTTTGTGCATTCATCGTTCCACCACGGCACACGCGGTCGGCGTGGATGCGCAGAGGTTTTCGGAATGGTCTTTTCAGCGGCATTTAAAATTATTTCGTAAAATTTTCTATATTTTCATCAATGGGTGTCAGATAATCCATGTCAAGTGATACAAGGTAATTCGAGTAGGAGTCCCAGTTGGCTTTTCGCAAAATCCAACTGGAATTTCGAGCATAACAGGGTTGGGAGTCACATAAACTGATCTTAATAGGCACATGGTCGCTTCCATATAAATCATTGAGTACCGACCATGTGCATCTAGTAGCTAATTGAGGGCTGCAAATCGATAGGTCAACAGCTGTCCATCCACCAGTAGATGCTGCTAAATGAGTAGGAGAACCGTCATTTAGTAGACATAAGTCCAGTTCCGTTCTTACACTCTCAACAAGATCCTAGTCGGAGAACCCCAAGACAAATGGTGAGCATTAAAACCCCCTACCAATAAGACCGGAGTCGGTAACTGACTGATCAAATTCACTAAATCACTGTGATGCAGGTTTTCTTGTGGTGGCAAGTAGACACAACACACAGTGATTTTATACGGGACAGTGTGCTGAGATGTGTATAATAGAAATGACAGATAAAGTAGAAAATAAACAAAGAAGAAGAAGAGAGTGGCAGGAGGATACCTAGCCTCGCGACTTTAATCCTCCTCCCGGAAATACACATTATAAGAAGAAAACGGAGAGTCTACCCTAGCATGTGAAACCACTACCCCCACGAAACCTTTCCTCAATCCATGTACCCGGAGGACAGAACCTCCGTGGGCTGAGTACATGACCCGTGGTACCATTTTTGGCAATGAAGCCCCGAAGCCCTGAATGGTCGCGGGCCCGTGATCCCAAGCCACTTGCCAGGGATCGCTACAGCTTGTCTAGCCCTCCAGACGCCGGCTGGGACTTACCGCGCTTTCCAGGCTAGGCGGGACGCCGTACCCCCAGACTTCAGTCGGTCCAGCCATCCCATACATTCCCTTTCAACATCAGTCAATCCTCTCCCTCACAGCATTCACTCACTCAATCGCCCTCTCATACTTCTCCCACCCCAATTCCCCTCTCCTTCTCCTTTTCCCTTAGAACATACCCCACAAATGCTACAAATTCCCCATAAACCCCTTCCTTCAACATCCATTCCATACTTAATCCCTCGCCCCCCAGTTCCCCAATTTTGCCCCTCAGTTGTTCACGCCTACCCTCCCACCTAACACACTCAAACACCACATGCTCACACGTTTCATACTCACCACACACACACCTACCATCCACACTCGCAATCTTCCTTCTCCATTTATACTCATCAAAGTCACCATGTCCGCTCAGAACCTGAGAGACATGATAACTTGGCTCCACCCACTTCAGTCTCACCCTTTCACTCACACTTCCAAACCACCTTTTCGTCCACAGACCCACACTTGTGATGGCCCACCTCTCTTCCCATTCTCTCATTAATAATTCCCTTAATTTGCCCTTACGCTTGCTTCCCCTTACGACCTCGCCCCCCCACTCAATCTCGCCCTCCCGTCTCAATTTCTCTCTCATCCATCCCCTTTTGACCTCAACATTCAACGGACACACCCCAGCAATGACCAAAGCTGCCTCAGTCGACACTGTCCTATATAACTTCCCCATCATCAGCACAACCCTTCTTTGCTGTTTCAACAGAATCCTGCTGTGATATTTCCTTACAAGATCCCCCCAGGCTCCCACCCCGTACAAAACTATAGCCAGGTACACCCCATGGTACACTTCCTTTACCCTCCCGTATCCCACCCTGTACCTTTTAGCCAAACGCATCATCCCCACTACGGCCCTAAAGGCCTTATCTCCTGCAGCCTCTAAATGCCTAGTTATATTTAAACCTCTACCCCAAGTTACACCCAGATACTTAACTTCCTGTGCCATGCACAGGACTTTCCCTTTTACAAAAACCCTTGGCTGCCTATTCACGTTAAACTTCCCCTTAAGCATTAGTCCTACCGATTTAGACTCAGACAGCTCCATCATGCTCCTTTCGCACCATCCCTCCACCACTCTCATTGCCTCATTCGCTCTCTCTTCCAACTCTCTGCGCGACTTTCCACTCACCACAATCGCAACATCGTCCGCGTATTTTATACGGGACAGCTGTTTGAACGGCTACTGCTTGTAAAGGAGTTATTAAGTTTAGAGAAACAGCATCGATACAGTCACGGGCTAGGATGGCTACGCCACCTCTAGCTCGATCTTCTGTAACGAAGTCCGATCTAAAAACGGAATACTCCCTTAAATGGAAATTATGCGATTCGTGGAGATGTGTCTCCTGTAGACATACAAACATTGGATACACATCTCGCACGAGTACTTTAAGTTCTTCTATGTGACTCCTAACACCGTTGACGTTCCATTATATCACTGACTTGTTAATTGCAGACATTTATTAACTCAGCAATGGATTGATCTGACGCCCATTGGTGCTCTCTCGTTTCTTGTTTGGGACGTTTGTAGACGTCCCAAGCTTATATTTTTCAGATTCCATATTCACCCGTTCAGGGATGGAATCTGAGGAAGATATGGGTTTAGGAGGAGTGGTTTTCACATTCTCTCCTTTGTTAGCATTTTTTCAAATACCCCGTAACGACGGTTGCGATATGGTCTGACGTAACACTGGTCTACGTGATTTGTTATTTCCAACATCTTCTGCACAGAAGCTTTATTAGCCGTTGACAATGTTTTCTGCGCAGAAACACAAGACTCACTTAATGCTTTATTTCGTGCTCCAATCCCCCCAGTGGAAGGGATTGGTACAAGAGGTAAATCACTATCCGTCGCTGCAGGTTGTACTAAATTCAAAGTAGGACCATTCGTGACTAAGCACAAAAGGCGAGAAACTTGTTCAGTTAGAACTTCAATTTTTTTTCGACAGCTCGGCAAAGTTGTTACAGGACGATTTGGAAGCGGCCAGAGTAGCGGCATAAGTTTTACTGTCTGCCTTTGGCTGAGTAGATCTATACATTTTTTGGCGTCTGGAAACGACAATTTGTCTTTCGCCATGATGCCTAGGATAGCTTTCTCTTCTTTAAAAGTAGGACAGTAGTAGGATCGCGCTGGGTGGTCTTCACCACAGTTGGCACATTTCGGAGAGTTAACACACTCCTTTACATCATGGCCTTCAACGCTATATATACCGCATACGTTCTGCTTCGAACAGGTAGAGCTGATATGCCCAAAACGCTGACACTTAAAGCAGCGCCTAGGGTTAGCCACGTATGGTCTCACTGAGATCCTTTGGAAACCAGCATGCAATTATTCGGGTATTTCCGGCTTTCCAAAGGTTACCATAAAAGACGCTGTTGCTACTTTTTCTCCTTTGTCCATTTTCATTATAGGGATAACGTCCGTAACTAACTGAGAAGACAGTTCGAACTTAATTTTATCGATTGGAAGGTACATTAAATCCCTACATGTGATGACCCCCTTTGAGTAATTCAAGGATCTGTGGGGAACCACAGATACCATGACCTGGTCAAAGAAGAAGGTCATTTTTGATAGAGAACTGGTTTGTCTCTCGGTGGAAGTCGCAACTAATAGTGTTCCGTTTCTAAGTTTCTTAATAGAGGCTACTGGGCCTACAGCACAAGCAGTAATAGCCTTGTTAATCAGGAAAGGAGAAACTTTGGAAAGATCTTTCCCTTCTTCGGCACTAGAAACAACTAAATACTTTGCTGATGGCAATGTCTGTGACGTTGCCACCATCAACTTTTTACTCAAATCCTTGTTATTATGATCGTTAGGATAATCCTGGCATGTTCTCCTAAAACTAGTCATATTTGACGGGGTTTTTGAATCCATAATTTTTTTAAGCCAGCCATTGTGTCAAGCGTTACGGGCGAGACTATAGGAACGGGTACACCCTTGGATCACAATAAGATCATGAGGCCTATAGCTTTACTCCTTAGCTCGACTGGATGGGCATCAGTCGAGAACTCGTAATACTGTGCACAGGCTTCGACACCCATGCACCTCGGACACTCCCTGACCAAGGACCGAAGCGGCTGGTAGACCAGAAACCGCACTTACGTCTTTGGCAGAGCAAGCTCACATCAGCGTCCCAGACCAGAGTTTGTCAAGCTCTGGACTTTTCAGCACTCCCAACGCTCAACGGTTCTGACCAGTCAAAATTCCCAAAGAGAAGATGTAAGTGTTGAAATGTGTATAGATTGTGTTGGTGTGTGTATGCTTTGTGAGTGGTGTAGTGTTAGGCTAGGGTACCGCGAGGGACCCCAAATCCCTCGTAGGTGCGGCTAGTCCGCACCCCCCTGCGGCGTGATTTTTACTAATATGCTGAAAGAAAAGAGTAAAGTCTTTGGCGAGATTCAGACAAGTGCAAACCTTTATTGTTCTAGTAGGCCTATATCTTTATTTTTACATATCGCCTTCTTTTTCACACTTTCTTATCATTTCTTACTATATTTATTACTAGTATAAACTACTTATATTTATTATTAGCATATATTTATTACTATATATATATATATATATTACTATATATATATATATATATATATATATAGTAATTACTATATATATAATATGTGTGTGTGTGTGTGTGTGTGTGTGTGTTTGTGTGTGTAAATATATTCATTACTTTTTACATGTAATAATTCGACCCTAATATCCTTTTTCTTTCTATTTGGCTAACAAAATAGTCCTTCACTTGTAGTCTGCTTCGTATTCAACTTCGGGATCCTAAAAGTCAGAAAGCCTCCTCTTAAGTAATGCATTTCTATTGCACCCATGCGACTTTTTTCATTGGGCACTTTTCTGATCTTGGATACATCTGTATAATCTCTATGGTACTTCTGTGTATATTTATTCCGGTGTTATTTCTGTTTCTGAATATGATGTTAAGTTGTCCAATGCTCTACCTTTACCTAATCTTTCACAATCTCAATTCGTAATATACTGCATTGAATTTAATCTTTAGTTCCTTTATTATTTACATCCTCATCTTCAGTGCAGACCACGTAACCCTGCACTTGGGCTTCATAGATCACAGTAAGCGAGACGGAAGGTAGAGGTCATTAGTCAGTATAAATACTATCCTACAAAGATAATAACTGTTAAAACACTGACTTGCATGAGACGCTCGATATTAGACAAATTAGCTTCCGTATGAAATAACAATCTTGAAATATGTGTAGACACATCGGATACAAAAGCTGTTGATTTATAGAGCTTTCTGAATAAATAACATGTTTTCAGAAGTGGTAGTACATGAGATCTCTCAAAGTCAAGTGCACGGTTTTCGTGGTCTACACTATACTTTCAAGTCCACATCTATTTCAAAGGTTGTTAAGTGTTCTATTTTGACGAAGTTTATGTTCGGTCTGGTCTTGCTACACTTGCTTTTGATTATCTAACAATTTGCATTTTGCGCAGCATGATCTTATTTCTATCACTTCAAATGAATTGTCTTCTAATCTGTTTTTGCATCACCGCTTCTAAATCAAGAAAACTAAAAAAACGTTGGTGACACGTAGAATTATTAAAACGTCCATGGAATATTCACCACGCATTATTTTATTCCCCACACAGTTTTGTATTTCTAAAAACTCTTCCAGAAGGGTAAATATATCAAAACAATTTTATATTTCCAGTGTGGTTGAACCTAAAACATTTGACCAATTTGAATTACTTTTTTTTAAACTTCATTTCGAGACATACGGATGATATTGACGAAAAGTGAATAACAAAATCTTAAAAGTCACGCCGTATTGTTATTGGGGTGTATGAAATTGGAATAAATAACTCTCCAACTAAATGAATAAAGGATATGAAGATAATGTGGGGCTCCACAATGAAACGAAATAAGAACAAATTTGAATAGTAACCAGAAGAGGCCTATTGAAAAGAGAAATAAGTTATTGAATTTATTTCCTAGTGAGGCATTCTCAGTTTAACGATTTGGATTCATTTTGGAGGAGGTGTTTCGAGTACTTGGATGCAGGCTTAGGGGAATAAAGAGCTATTGACTTCCAGGAGTGAAAGGAAAACCCAATTTTAAAAAGAGACCATTCCAGGTAAATATTTTATTTAAATAACATAGCGATCGATTATTTTCTCTGTAGCATATTAAATACACACTGGCACAAAACGTTATCGAGGTTTAAAGACAAAATGTTCCCTATAATGAAAAAATAAAGAACATTTTTAAAGACATTTTAAAAACAATTGATTCTCTATAAAGAACAGATTTTTAAAATTGTTCCAAAATTCAAATTACTTAGGTGCTTAACTCAGAGAAAATTTTGAACAACTTTGTACCTGACATCATTACATTGTTTTTAAATCTATGATAATCTTAAATGTTTTATTAGCCCTATTACATTGAAGCTTTCAACTTTTGTTTTACGGCATTCAGTACAATTTTTGGATTAAAATGTTAGAGGAATATATGTTTTTCGGAATTTTAGGTAGATTCCTGTCAGACGATTGGAAAAAATCATAGCTGGAGTAAAAGTACAGGCAAGATAAATAGGATACTTCAAAAAGTATCTGAGAAAGTCAAAGACAATGAATGTAAAGTTCAAAATATATAAATATCTGTTTATTCCGTTTGCAATTTTGTCTAAAACTGAGAAATAATACATAATAAAAGTTCAAACAAATTAAAGAATGTTTTCTGAAAATACAGTATATCTAATATATTTAATTTCGTTCAAAACAAAAGAAGTTTAATGAAATAAAAGTACGCAAAAACAAAGAATTATTTTTAAAATATGTCTTGAAAAATATTTATCTATTTTTATGCAATTTCTTGAGAAAATTAACCTTCCTTACCTAACTTAACTTCAGTGTGTTGTTCGAACATACTGAGAAGATCTTATATAAAATTAGTAGAAAATTGTGCTACAATATAAGGCCTATCCTGAAGCACGATGGAGAATTCGCGCAGGACCGCTTCTAGTTTTACACTGAGGAGGGCCACTTGTAGTATTCCCGAAACATGTTAACAAAAACATATGGGCCTTCTGTTGTGAGTAATGAGTTTTATCTAATGTTGTAATATTGCTTGCAAACAGTTATGATAACACTTTCCCCCCAGAAGAATCTTGCACCATTTGAGGCCTACCATTTGAAATCTGTATATTTGTGAAACAATTACTGTTTTTCATTTTCATAAAACGATTATTGTTCAATTTTACGGGTAATTTCTGTTAGTAACGGCACGTTCTATAGCGATTTTATTTCGTACATGTAAGTAAAAACACAGAAACAAATTTTCATCTGTTTAAGATGAATCCTTACAGTAAAAAGTTCCAATTTTGATTTGTAACGTCAATTTACATTTCTTTGGATCCGTGCGTCATTCCGGAAGCATAATCCCGAGAAATTAGTTTAATATTGAAGATTTTTATTGGAAAGAAATCGGGAGTAAATGGATTTAAATCCGTGCTCCCCTGGAATCCTGCTGCGAAATGAAAAGGAAGTGGAGCGAATACAATTAGAGCAAGCGCATTGCGGATTTCCGGCTGTCATGGTTCCAAAAAAATAAGATGGATGTCTCAATACATCGTCGATATATTGGAAATACTTTCTCAAATGTTTATTGAACGAGTGTTTAAAGGCGAAATCATTTCTTCTTACTTACCTGAGTTAACCCTTGCACTTTTGAGATCTTGCAATTACCTTTCGTAAATACAAATTTACATTCATTCAAAATGAAATACGTAATTTAAACAATTTATGCTTTTAAACAAGACATCAATTCGTTATTTATATTAACTAATAAGACATTTAAATTGACCACATTTATTTCAAGGTGTTGATAACAATAACAAAATATTAAATATATCTACTTAACTGTCTTTCAATGAAATTAAATTTTTAATTTAATTGCCTCTTTGTGTTACATCATAATATGATTAAATCAAAAGCTTGGGTTTTTATACTTTCGTAAATACTATATTTCAAAACATTGTCTCATTGCGTTAATACTATGATACATCTAGCATAGTTATGTTTCGATGTAGGTTTGTAATATGCCGCATAAATGTGACACATCATAACTACCAACAATAAAACTGGTTTAAAATGTTGTTTTATAATGAATTCTAACATTAGAGGTATTGGAGAATTGTGTTCAAATTAGTGAGAGGTCCTGTCGTAGTATCTTACAGTTGTAGTTCTATAGTTGTATGCTATGATGGGAGGCTTATAGTTATGCACCGAAGTTGAAGGTTTATCTGTAGTTGAGAGTTTATCTTAGATTCTTAAAATGAGAGGTTTACAACGTTATTGTGGAAGGTCTAACGTGAGAGGTCTATCTTAATGTAACGGATTATTATTTTTGTTTGTTACTATTTATACGCTTTCTTTTTTCATCGCTTGCATTTTTACTTCCGCATTTTCTATTTGCGAAGCAATGTTTGATACCAGTAATCCAGTTTGTTTGTTTATTTTATTTTTTCCAATCCTTGAGTATTATTTATGATATTGTGTGGTAACCATGGCAACAATATAAGGTTGTACAATGGAGGTTTCGACGACAACCAGATGGGGGCAAAAGAAAAATGCAAATACATCTTTGAGAAGTACGTTACTTACAATTGGAAAGTTGGCTTAGTTCCAAAGCTCTAGCCATCGAACACGATGATACTCAGTTCGAATCCTATCTAAGCTCCCCAAATTTTTATAATTTATTAATGAATAAATATTTGAAAACACTGTATTAACATAAATTGTCATCCACTATAGGTTGAAATAATGTACTCGTATTTGAACTTGATTGGATGAATAAAAACGTATTTTATTAACGATTGAAAATTTGTACATTGTTAGCTAATAGAAGGAATTTAATAAGGAAGAGTAACTGTTGTAAAATGTGTTTTTATACTGGGCTAGCTGACCCGGCAGACTTTGTAGCGCCTAAAGAGTCAATGAATGGCGTGTTAACATTAGCTAAACTTAATTTAGTATTTTATTAACAACATAATAGCTGAATTTATAGTAAGAAATATGTGATAGTCAAAGTTCATGATTGAATGATTTTTATTGAAATACATTCGGATATACAATATTTTTTGTATATTGTTTGAAATGTGTTGGAAAATAATTTTAGATTGTTGCCTAGCAACCAAAATTGGAATGGATTCAATGAAATGTCTTACGATAAGATAGACATATGTCTTAGGATAGGAAATCATATTTTATGCTATTTTGTTACTTAAGATAACATGTCGAAAAAAATTGTTATGTCTTCGGCAAGCTGTTTTTCTAAAAACCGTTTTATAGGTTAATATTTCTCTGCTAAAATTAATTGGTTTGGGGGGGGGGTCACGTGCCTCTTGTGTCCCCCTGACTACGACCCTGTACTCAAGCCTTTCCCAAAAGTTTCATGACGATCGGATCAGTCGTTTAGTAATGCAGCTCATACTTACATTCATTTATAATATATATATTAATATATATATATATATTAAATATATTAAATATGGTGATATGTTTTCTTGTATATATAGTTAATAAATTAAAAATATTTCAAAAACAAGAATACTTTTAATGAATATATTTATTCAAAGCTTTTCGCCGATAAAATAGTATCAGCATCTTCAGGAAAAAAATTATCTAATAAAATACTTTTACAAAATTATATATATATATATATATATATATATATATATATTCTATATATATTTATTAAATATATATATATATATATATAGTCTATATATATATATATATACAGGTTATTCTAACAAACGCTAATTGCCTCCTAATAGGTGCAGTTAACTCCAAATCTCAATGCAAGAAATGAATTATCAATATTTTATTGAATTATTTTGGTCTATTTATGTACATCATTAAACGCATAAAACACTTAAAATCCAAGAATAAATTGTTTTGAAAGAGTTTTTTTTAAATAATTAAATTAATTCTAAACAGAAAAAAAGTAAATTAGCAAAGTATTAAAAGACAATTACACAGCGAATTTATCATCACTTGAGTAGTGACAAACCAAAGAGCTCAACTCACCGCTTAACTGTTCAGCCGGAGAGTCCTGCTTTTAGTTTTAATACCATTAAACTACCATCAAATAAAAATTCAGCAGACTAGTTGAATTCCGATAAGCATCAGCGTGCTCCGTAAGCGTGTTGTCAGGGGTAATCTACCGGATCGGACTGTGAGCAACGTTTTACACACTTTGGAACAAACAATATTTTCACGCAGATAAAAACTATTATCTGAAATGCATGCAAACAATGTAGTGGATTTGCTTTCCTTCTCGTCACCTCATGTTTCTGTTTTTACGAAAGCCAGTTCCATATGATGGCAGCTTTGAACTTTCTTACAAAACAATAAAATTAATCTCTTCAAACGCTATTCGTATTGCTGCACGATCTCTTCATATCATAGCAGATGTTTCTTTGTGAAGTTATAGAAATGTTCTAAAATGTGAATTTAAGTGATTTGGCAACACAACTATGCCGAGGCAAATATCGATCTATCATTAAAACGCTATTGGTAAAACTTTAACAAGTTATTTATAGTAATTCACAATAAATAAAATAAATGTAAAAAATAAAAAATCATGTTTATTAAATTTACAATTTTCATAATACTAGTCAGTATCAAAAATTGTCTGCACAGTTTCTCTATAAATCATAGAAAGGAGCCTAACTTGTACACAGAACAAACACCAATGTCTCTCTTATTACAGGATATAAAGTTTTATCATAAAAGTCGTTAGTAAAAGAGATAAATAAATATATATATATATATATATATATATATATATATATATATATATATATATAGAGAGAGAGAGAGAGAGAGAGAGATCAATTGATACAATTTACCGATTTATTAATGACTTACATGATTCAACCTTATTTTTTTTACATATACATTTATATATATATATATATAAATATATATATATATATAGGCAAGACAATTTCCCTCTAAACATTCACTAACATACCATGTGTGTGTGTGTATGTGTGTGTGTGTGTGTATGTGTATGTGTATGTGTATGTGTGTGTGTGTGTGTGTATGTGTGTGTGTGTGTGTGTGTGTGTGTGTGTGTGTGTGTGTGTGTGTGTGTGTGTGTGTGTGTGTGTGTGTGTGTGTGTGTGTGTGTGTGTGTGTGTGTGTGTGTGTGTGTGTGTGTGTGTGTGTGTGTGTGTGTGTGTGTGTGTGTGTGTGTGTGTGTGTGTGTGTGTGTGTGTGTGTGTGTGTGTGTGTGTGTGTGTGTGTGTGTGTGTGTGTGTGTGTGTGTGTGTGTGTGTGTGTGTGTGTGTGTGTGTGTGTGTGTGTGTGTGTGTGTGTGTGTGTGTGTGTGTGTGTATAAACATTTACTTATATAAACAATAAATTTTTTAACCATACATTGTTCTAAAGTTTTCTTTAACCGTCATTGTCGACATTGTCAATAACCGGTTACAATATCGAGCGGCAACACATAACCTAACCTGTAGTAATGTTTGTTTGTGATTGTGTGTATTTCTGTTATACTATTAGTTATATATATATATATATATATATATATATATATATATATATATATTTATTTATTTATTTATATAAAGTTATTATTGTTATTGTAAACAATTGTTCCACCACTAAGTGCAATTAATTTTTACCTTGTGTGATGAGGCACGTTTCGGTCACTTGACCATTGTCGAATCACTGAATACTTTTCCTCTATTATTCTGATGATGTTCGGTCCGTGATGTTAATACTTGTTGACATCATACATGTTTCGTCATGTGTTGCCTGCATGATGATTTTGAAGAGTAGTCTGTTGGTTAATTTTCAAGTATGGTTAGGTTATTTTTGTAACCTGTTGCATTATGTTTATGTGATATTAGGTGTTCTGCTACATTTGATGCTTTTTTTTTATTTTGAGTTATGAATGCTCTGTAAAGTTCTTCAAATCGTATTTTAAATGTCCTGGTTGTTTTTCCTATGTAAAATGCGTTGCAGTTGTTACATGTAGATTTGTAAATTTCAGATAGGTTATGTTTTTCTGCATTTGTTTTGGAGTTTGTGTTATTGAGATACGTTATTATTTTGTTGTTTGGTTTGTATGTTGGTGTGTAGCGTTTTTTATTGTACACATTTGTTATTTTTTCTATTTTGTTCTTGGTGTAATTATATTTAAGTGTTTTATTTATTATTTTGTTTTTGTGTTCTGGCTGTAGCGTTGTGTTGAGGTTAGATTTTTTTGTAAATTTATACCATATGTTTTTATACGGTATTTATTGTATCCATTATCTATTGCTATTTTGTAATATTATCTAATTCTTCATTTATTTTTTGTTTGATATCTTGTGTGTATTTTATTGCTTCATTTATCATATAACTGTAAAAGTTAGGGTATTTTGTGTGTCCAGGGGCGGATAGCTTTGTAGTGTATAGTGGTATTGTTGGAAGTTGGTTTTCTGTGTACTGTAGTTTCTATTTTATTATTGTTTACATTTAAATTAATGTCAAGATAGTTTGTTCTGTTTGTTTCTGTATCGAAGGTGAACTGTATGTTTTCGTTATAAGTATTTCATTTGTTTAGTATTATAAAGTGTTAGTTATGAGTGGTAGGTTGGTATATTACAAGTATAACATCTACGTATCTTGTCCATAGTAAAATATTATGTGTGTTTAGTAAAGGTTTAATTATTATTTGTTCAAAGTGTTGTAGATATATTTCTGACATGACTGATGATATAGGGGATCCCTTGAGCAGTCCAGGTGTTTGTTTGCAAAATTTATTAGAAGTAGATTAAGTTACATATGTGTTTGATGTCTGTAGTGTTGTGTGTGTGTGTGTGTGTGTGTGTGTGTGTGTGTGTGTGTGTGTGTGTGTGTGTGTGTGTGTGTGTGTGTGTGATTGCGTATGTGCGTGTGTATGTGTTTGTATCTGTGTGTGTGTGTGTGTGTGTGTTTGTGTGTTAGGTGTGTGTGTGTGTGTGTGTGTGTGTGTGTATGTATGTGTGTGTGTGTGTGTGTGTGTGTGTGTGTGTGTGTGTGTGTGTGTGTGTGTGTGTGTGTGTGTGTGTGTGTGTGTGTGTGTGTGTGTGTGTGTGTGTGTGTGTGTGTGTGTGTGTGTGTGTGTGTGTGTGTGTGTGTGTGTGTGTGTGTGTGTGTGTGTGTGTCAAATGCCATATGAGAATTGCAGTAAAAACCCATTTATAAATAATCAACTTGTACCTACCAAATTTTACTTAATCGAGAAACTTTAACTATTTATATTAAGAGACTGAAGGGCAGTTCTGAAGATAAGGTTCGAGTTTGGCTCTTCTTTTTTAATCTCCCTCTAGAATATAACGTGTCTAAAACTATAATTTTATCCTATAGGTCGAGGTATTCTCTTATAGACTGTACATGAGCTGGATTATACAAAGGAACAAATGTAGGTGGGGCAACTCACTGTTTTATCAGGAACGAAAGACTCCTGTCGACGCACAATTACAGATAATACAAACTTGGATACATGATATTGTTGAATATCGAGTCAGGATTGATTTATTTACAGGATGATTTATTTAGTGTGACGTTCCAGCAACTGAAGTTTTGCCCTTATTAAGCCTGTAATGCTATGAGATACAAAGTCCTTACATTTAGAGAGCAAATTGGTAATGTGGTTAGGTAAACGATCAAACCCCCTACACTTTATGAAAAATCCTTTAATCCCTGCTAACTTGTCATTCTTGTTAGAACCCAAGAACGAGTTTCCTGTTAATGCAACGCTTTATTGCATATAAGGTAAAGCATATAATTGTGGTTACTGGAATAATTATGTTAATGTTTTATCACTGTACAAGTTACAAGTCGTATCAATGTTGGGTGAAGCTTACCTTCGGGTTTTTGCTGGACGCCTCGTTTGTCCCCTTTTCCCATGTTCTACAATTTGCATCCACTGACACGAAATTCAGAAAAACAAATGCCGACACGACACAAAAACACTGCACGATATCTGCTTTAATTTTAACAAGCACTGTCCCCGAGTTCAATTTCCTCTTTCAACGTCTATCAGAAAAGAATCCTTTTCAGTTCAGTCGAAAAGAAAATGTCGGCAAGCCAAAGCTGAAACAAAAAAAATCCACTTTTATTTCCAATTTTTTCAGTAATAGTATTGTTTATTTTTATTCTGAGATATCATAAAAAAAATGTTACTAAGTTAAATTACTTTTATGTATATGTATACGTATATATATATATATATATATATATATATATATATATATATATATATATATATATATATCTATAAACACACACACACACACATACATACACACACACCACACACACACACCACACACACACACACACACACACACACACACACACACACACACACACACACACACACACACACATATATATATATATATATATATATATATATATATATATAATCTTCAAAACCCACAAGCAAATATGATGTTTAAGAAATACCTACAAGAAATAAAGCATTAAAGTTATTAAAAAAAATAACTCTACCGGTAAAATTTGAGAAATCAACAACCGATTAAATACGAAGGTACCAAAAACTATCAGTTAGAAAACTATTTATTAGAAACCATGAATCGTCGGGAACTCAAATATTAAACAAGACCTTTTAGCAAGGAAATAATAAAACATACCGTAATTTGATCCCAGCTTTAGAGCAAAGCGGATAGTAAGAACGAACTCCGACTCAGAACCAACAGATTATTTTCTCATACGGGTTTCGAGTAGAAAGTCGTCATCAGTAAGTATTACAAACTTTAAACTATAATTGTAGAGACAGAGTTTGATTAGTTACACTCAATGATGATAATGACCTTGTCAGTAAAACGCGTTCGAGAGAATAAATTGTTGACAGTTGGTTGCATACTTGCTTACCATTCAATATGTATTAGATACTATATATATATATATATATATATATATATATATATATATATATATATATATATATATATATATATATATATATGGCATTATGTATTATTCTATAGGATTATGTATTACATATTTGTGCTTAGCTAGTAAAATGATTTAAAAAGGGGGGGAAACTTAAAAAAGGGCCTCAATTTTCATTAAATATCAGTTTATTCAATAGTATCATCGTTCATCGGTTTATACTTATATAAGTGATTCGAGTGTGTGTCCAGCACTGGAAATTGCCACATGTGGCAGAAACCATTCTCTGGAATAAACAAACGATTAATTGTAAGTCCAGCCGTAATAATGGCAACTTGACGCTGAAACCATTCTCTCGAATAAATTGACAATTCGATTGTAACTACAGAACTATTAATGGTGATTTGTCCCGGAAACTAGTCTCTCGAATAAACTTAGTTGCAGTGAGAATTCATTTAGTATTTTTAATTGTTATACAGTTATGTTTCTGCATTTTAAATAACAAATTAAAATATATGAAAATATTTTTTGTCGAATTCGTAAGAAAATAGTGAAAGCATAACTGCAACAGTTCTGAGGACAAAGCAGATAAACATAAAAACATGACAATATAAGTATTATATTTGAAAAGTGAAAAAGAACAATAAAGTGAACCGTACAAAAGGCAGTCTTACAAAGAGAACACGTTAGGAAGGGCGAATAACATTATAAATAACTTGACGATCGGAAAGTTTACACTCCGAATAAGGCAAAGAAACAAAATGTCGGCTAGATGTATATACTGCCTTTGTTAAAGCCTAGAAACCGCTGGGGCTATGAAAATAATCAACCTTGTTTACGGACTTAATTAAAATCCGGCTTGCACTACAGTGTTCAGCGCGGTTATACGGTTTAATTATAGATATGCTGCACTTTTCCTTTTTCATATAATTTGTTATTTAAAATTTGTCTGCAAAAATTTAGCATAAAACGCAGTTTTTTGTGTCAGAATATGTCGCAAAATGACTTTGCATTTCTACGGAATGGATAATATGAGTTGATATATGTTCCATACACTAAGCATTTTACGAAACGTCTGTAACTTGTATTCTTGCCTAAATATATTGAAATATACTCATTTTACAATAAATACAGTAATAAGTATTCTGGCTTAAATATATTGAAATATTTTCATTTTACAATTTAAAAATAATTGGTATTCTTGCCTAAATATATTAAAATATTTTCATTTCGCAATAAATACAGTAATTGTTATTCTTGCCTAAATATATTGAAATATTTTCATTTTACAATAAATACGATATTTGGTATTTTTACCTAAACATATTGAAATATTTTCATTTTACAATAAATACAGTAATTTATATACTTGCCTAAATATATTGATATATTTTTATTTTACAATAAATACCGTAATTTGTATTCTTGCCTAAATATACTGAAATATTTTCATGACAATAAATACAGTAATTGGTATTCTTGCCTTAATATATTGAAATATTTTCATTTTACAATAAATACAGTAATTGGTATTCTTGCCTTAATATATTGAAATATACTCATTTTACAATAAATACAGTAATTGGTATTCTTGCCTTAATATATTGAAATATTTTCATTTTACAATAAATACAGTAATTGGTATTCTTGCCTTAATATATTGAAATATACTCATTTTACAATAAATACAGTAATTGGTATTCTTGCCTTAATATATTGAAATATACTCATTTTACAATAAATACAGTAATTGGTATTCTTGCCTTAATATATTGAAATATACTCATTTTACAATAAATACAGTAATTGGTATTCTTGCCTTAATATATTGAAATATTTTCATTTTACAATAAATACAGTAATTGGTATTCTTGCCTTAATATATTGAAATATACTCATTTTACAATAAATACAGTAATTGGTATTCTTGCCTTAATATATTGAAATATACTCATTTTACAATAAATAAAGGAATTGGTATTCTTGCCTAAATATATTGAAATATTTTTATTTTAGAATAAATACATTAATTTGTATTCATTTAGAGACCCATTTTTATGATAATGATATTAAAAACATTACAAAAAAATGTTATTGCAATAAAATATTATTTTATAACTTGAAAGTATGTTAATTTATTATAATTACTGTTATTATTACCAGTTTCATTTCAAGAAAATTCTATTGTCATATGTTTTTTCAATATAAAAATATTACCATTACTTTATTTTTATGTTGTTGTTCTATATTATTTTCCGTCTAAAGTTTTATTGCTCACTAGATTGAATCTATAAACTTATTTTACTAGTCAAGTTCTAATTCGCTTACACCCAGTTACTTGTGCATTACGTGACAACTGCACCAGAGTGGTCATAAATGTCATTCTCGCTTCGGCTTAGAGCTGTCCATCTCCTTCCTCTATAGTTTAGTATAGTTTTAGAAAATTGCTTAGTAGCATCGGTACCTTACTCAGGAAAACCGCGCCGCCCTTCGCCTAATTGGCTATACTGTAGTGATACCTGAAGCACATGAACATTTCTTACCAGATGACCTTGTGGGGATAGAATCTAAAAGCATCATCGTAATCAAAGACCTATTAAAACTCTCACCTATTCAGCCCCATTATCTCAGTCCACAGTATGTTGAAAGATTTCTGTCCTGCCAATCCAGTTTAATCGTGGTAATTAATCATGACATGTATCTTTATGGGTGCGATTATTGTTTCTAATATAATTAACAGAATAGATAGTTCGAAATCAGGATGAGTATATTTGCCTGTACACGCATAGAAATCTCTTTCTGACGTCCATCAACCATAATCTATATCTTGCGATTAATTGTGTCTAACATAATTATTAGAAAAGATAGTTCGAATCAGGATGAGAATATTTGCCTGTACACGCATATAAATCTCTTTCTGACGTCCATCAATCATAATCTGTACCTTGCAATTAATTGTGTCTAATATAATTATTAGAAAAGGTAGTTCGAAATCAGGATGAGAATATTTGCCTGTCCACGCACAGAAATCGTTTATCGACCATACTCTATCCCTAAACAAATATATAGGTTTAGTGTATAATAATTATTATGCTATTTATTTATTACCTTAGAAAAAACAGAATTCTGTGATCAAATTTAACAGTGGTAAATTTGTAACCCAAATTACTAAACATATAGTTTAATTTTAATTTTATGAATCATATTTGTCATTAGTGTGAAAGTAGAAAAAAACTATTCACACTGAGTTGCAAAAGTAATTTTATTTTTTAGTAAAACGAAAGCCTCTGTGTGCTAGACTGAAGGAAAGAAATCTGTATTCATAAGTCAATTTAAACTTACGTGATTTGAATCTTTTTAGAGGGAAGATAAGCACGAATAAAACCACCGGGTTTGTAGCGGGGTGCTTGAAATAATTGACTTTTAGGTTTGACGCAAAACTAACCTTCCTCCTTTACATACCCATGTGCAATCTCAATCTACTCGCCTGCAACGCATACTAAGCCGTGTTTAAATTATCACTGTGGACGTCTCTCTTCTCGCGGTCCTTATCACTAGGATCATTTTGTCGAGTGTGTGCATTCCACCGCAACCCAATATTCTCTACCTGTATGACTTATACTTTCACTTTATTCTCTGAAATAAAGCCTTTTCTTACAAATCATTTAACGAAATACCTATTTGATCATTATGTTTTTTGTTGCATTAGGTTTATTGTTGAAAGTAAAATATCTGAAATAAAATTATACTGTATAGCAAACTTCAGTTTCATATGAAGGGGGTCGCAGACATCAGTGTACAAAGGCTGGTGAGGTCTAAAACGTTAATAGCCTTTAGTGTAATAAATAAATTAATTATTAAAAGTCATAAATTACGTAACCAAAGTTTTAAACATTTATTTCTTACAATTGGTTACACATACAAACAATAATACTCAATTCTCACAACAAAAAGTTCAACCTAATAGATCATGTTTCGGCATTCACTTCGCTATCACCAATAACTAACATACGTTGTGTGTTAGTAGTTACGATATAGTAATTTCACAACTAACCTCTGCTTCAACATATAGTTTGTTTCTTAGTTTGCATTAAGATATGCTGTAGATGAATTATATAGAAAAAAATACTTTCTAAGACGTTTTACAAAAAAAATCTTCTATTAATCAATTTCTACTGTGGTCTACAGAAAAAATGTTAGTTTAGTTACTTTTTATTAAATAATTACAATTAATATAAGTTAAGTAACATAACCTATGAGTTAAAACAGTTGTTCTACCACATAACATAAGACCAGCTGTTTTATGAAATCATATGTTATAATTTATTTTAAGCCAAATGGGACGAAATAACTATATTACATACCTTGCCTCTTTTGAAATTTTTTCTCCCATAAAAACTCAAATTAATTCATTAAAGTTAATTAATAAATTTATTATTCAACTCTATTAACATCAAGTGCCGACCACTACAAGTTTTAAAAAATCTATTTGGACTTGGTTGATAAAAATTATTTTATTAACGATTGAAAAGTTGGGCAAGATATATATATAAGGAGAGTGTGAACTAATAGAAGGAATTGAAAAAAAAACATGACCCAAACCCGCTTAATTATTCATTACGTGTAGAACAACCCATTGTACATGTAAAGCCCGGTTTTCCCATCTATGATCAAATATATTTCCGTATTTCATTATATGTTTCTACAGATTTCTTATTCCAGTAGTAAAACATTATTCATCTGTGAGCAACGCTCATTTCACAAGGCTTCGTCGGGGAAACCGTAAACACTTTCCAAATAAGATAATACGATGAATGTAAACACATCGAGCGGAAATAGGGTTCTCGGATCAAGACATCGCCAAGTACTTGAGGTAATCATTCTTACATGCGACAAAGTAATTGGATGCTTTATCTTGTGTAAAAATCTTTATAAGGATTAATACAGAAATTGCTTTATATTCATATTTACATTTTCAGTTCAGAACAATACGCTTTACAAAAATTCGTTCAAATTACGAAGGGAACTTTCTACAACAATGCGTTTCTACTTGACACTGCTGCCATAGTTTTATCAACGTTTTTAAATAATAACAATTATATTAACAATAATTAATTAAATAAGAATTTATTAATATTTTTAACAAAATAATAAAAACTGTTTAGTCACCAGGACATCATGTAACTGTGAGTAACATTATTTATGTTAACAATAATTATTTAGTAAATTTCTTGGCCAACTAAATAAAACCCCATAACCATATAAAAATCGATTATTTTTCTAAAATTACTTTATGTACATTTCGATTACATGGTAATCATCTTCATAAGTATCTTCTTAGTGGGTTTTATTTATCTAGTTAATAATAAGGTCCCGGGGGACTAAGATACCCTCGGACAAGACTGTCATTTAAGCTAAGTAAATTAGGTTAAATACAACAATTTATTTTTTATAAACACTATTCAACCACATTTTATACACACAAAATAAACACATTTTAATACACAATATAAACACATTTTAAGCTACAACATATCGTACATATCAACTCGGGTTGTCTGTTGCCATTGGAAGAGCATTAGAACTATTGTTCAGAGCTTCTTTCTATACTTCGTTGCGGGTGTGTGTGGGATTGGACGACGGTAAAAATAGAGTTCCGTAAGGATAAGATGGGAACTCTTGGAGCCAATCGGGCGGAATCCCCAATTGTTCTATTTGTCATATTAACCAAATCATTTACATGAAGTTTTGAACAAATTTACTCATAAAATTTTCTAAACGACCGCAACGCCTGCAATTTCTTAGTGAGGTCTTTGGTACAACACGCACTACAAAACCGAATGTTTTTGAATACGGCTAGTACAGGCTTTCTATAGATCGATCGCGCGCCAGCTTACGAGTAACCAGCTATACTCGATTGACCAACTGGGTCGTGGTGGGTTACTTTTCTATTACTTCTTTTCCAGTAGCACTGCAAAAAAACGTAGAGTAACGAGTCCGAATTTAGTTTACGTTAGATAGAAGGGAAATAAGCGAATCTAGTTACTGGAATCTTTCAGGAAAGAAGCCATCTGACAATAGCGGCAACAGAAGAGACATTCGAGGTAATTGATTCGAAGGGAAACTTATTCGAGCAAAGAATCAAGTGAACAGGTTTAGCGTAAGCAGTAACAGTCCCTAATGGCAAGATAATGTTTTACAAATTAAGAGAGCGGTAGAGTTTAATACGGAACAAAGCAAAGAAGGGACATCAGGGATAAAATATTTTAGAAATATGTGGGAAAATCCTGCGATAGTAAGTAGAGTAAACCTTGATATGGCTTTGATATAACTAGGCTGTACATTTCGTCAATTTATTCAGAGAGATCAGTAGTGGCTATGTAGTCGCGATAGTAGCTTAACAGTCATGGTAAATTATAAAATGGAATTATAAATCTGTTAAAAGTTAATAATACGCTGAAGAAATCTAAAAAAGTAAAGAACTCATTATAAAAAAAGCGTTTTTAGAGAGATTAGGAATTTTCTGTTCTCTGTAAAACGAGTTAAATTCAGTTCATTGAAGGAATTATAATTGTAAAACACATGTTCAGCTTATACGTTCAAAGCCGATTAAGTGCGTTATGAAGAGGAAACCTTGTTCCCAACTTTAATTCTGCAAAATAACTAGACAATTAGCTAAAACATATGTTTGTGGCGGGGGGGGGGATAAATATAAAGATGTGGAAACTCTACCAACCCCTACTTTCATGGATAATGTAGCATTCTTACGTATAAGGTACATATGTTAACTTCTATTAACTCGGTGGGACAACTAGAGTTTTCTTCCATATACAACAAAAAATTGTACTAAAGACCATTATTATAAAAAGATATTCACAATATGAGGGCATTGGGAGTAGCAGACAGGAATGCATTCAGTATAATATCGTTACATTGCAATAAATAAAATGTTCTAATGAAGCCAATCCAGACTTTTGTATGCTTAAAACGTCTCAAACCCGCCCTCGAAAGTTATCTCAAAGAAAATTATAGTAAACAATTTTACACAGGTTTTTGTTCTGATATTTTATATCTAGTTTCATCACTATGTAGGTTATATTTTAACGACAGTATCAACATCTTCTAAAAGTTTCATTGCTCTGGAGCTTCCTTCAAACTAATTTTTTTTTTATTCGATATTCCTTATAAAGGAACGGCTTGGCTTTGAGACCTTCCTTGAATAAGTTTATTGGCCTTTATATTTTCTTTATAGGACAGTATCTTATTTACTGATCTTCCTTTGAGAGAGTTTCTTAGTTTCTGGTTTTCCTTTCAGAGAGTTTCTTAGTTTTTGGTCTTCCTTTGAAAAAGTTTCTTAGTTTCTTTTCTTCCTTTGAGAGGGTTTCATACTTTCTGGTCTTCTTTTAAAAGTGTTTCTTAGTTTATGGTCTTCCTTTGAGAGACTTTCATAATATCTGGTCTTCCTTTGAGAGAAAGGTTCTTAGTTTCTGGTCTTCCTTTGAGAGAAAGGTTATTAGTTTCTGGTCTTCCTTTGAGAAAGTCTCTTAGTTTCTGGCCTTCCTTTGAGAAAGTCTCTTAGTTTCTGGCCTTCCTTTCAGAAAGTTTCTTAGTTTTTGGTCTTCCTTTGAAAGGGTTTCTTAGTTTCTTTTCTTCCTTTGAGAGGGTTTCATACTTTCTGGTCTTCTTTTAAAAGTGTTTCTTAGTTTATGGTCTTCCTTTGAGAGACTTTCATAATATCTGGTCTTCCTTTGAGAGAAAGGTTCTTAGTTTCTGGTCTTCCTTTGAGAGAAAGGTTATTAGTTTCTGGTCTTCCTTTGAGAAAGTCTCTTAGTTTCTGGCCTTCCTTTGAGAAAGTCTCTTAGTTTCTGGCCTTCCTTTCAGAGAGTTTCTTAGTTTTTGGTCTTCCTTTGAAAGAGTTTCTTAGTTTCTTTTCTTCCTTTGAGAGGGTTTCATACTTTCTGGTCTTCTTTTAAAAGTGTTTCTTAGTTTATGGTCTTCCTTTGAGAGACTTTCATAATATCTGGTCTTCCTTTGAGAGAAAGGTTCTTAGTTTCTGGTCTTCCTTTGAGAGAAAGGTTATTAGTTTCTGGTCTTCCTTTGAGAAAGTCTCTTAGTTTCTGGCCTTCCTTTCAGAAAGTCTCTTAGTTTCTGACCTTCCTTTGAGAGAGTTTCTTTGTTTTTTGTCTTCTTTTGAGAGGGTTTCTTAGTTTTTGGTTTTCCTTTGAGAGAGTTTCTTACTTCTGGTCTTCCTTTGAAAGAGTTACTAAGTTTCTGGTTTTCCTTTAAAAGAGTTTCTTAGTAAGAAAACTCTTACCATTTTCTGGTCTTCCTTTTAAAGAGCTTCTTATTTTTTGGATGTTGTCTTCTTAATGATAGCAAAACGCTTTTTTTGTAAAATGACTATACATTTATTTTTATAACATTCATTTTTTTAAACTAAACACAGTAAACAATGATTCTCCAACCAAGTCTACAGAGTACCAACGAAAGTAGTTAAAATTTTCTACTAATATTAAAGTTTTCAATATAATGTTATTCGATAAAACATTCCAAAGTTAATCTTCCATTCTACAGGCGTGTCTCCTTTATTACACTCACTCTCCCAACATCACAAACTTCTAACCTTATGCCCTGAATCATGTGCAACTTGGGGTAAAAAAGAGACGTCGCTCTGAACCTCTTTATTCGCAACCGACTCACCACAGAAGACATTTTAAAACTCATATTTACCTTTGAACACACCCCAGAGTGACCCGGTCCTATTCTATGCCTACTGGTGTAGGGATATCCCGTATGCAGAACCCCCCCCTTTATAACCACTTAACCGGTCCCCCGGTTACTTGACATGGCTTTGGCCCCACTTCATGAAGACTTTCCACTTCTGGTTTTACATATCCCAAATCAAAACTCAACAATAGAAAAATGAGTACTGAACTAAAAAGGTATTCTAACACAATACCCATAACCCTCCGAAAATACCCCTAATAATACCCTGAACTGATGTATAATGTCTATTACTGTTCTGAACTCACAGAGGTAAAAGAATTCCATCCAACGATACAAAGTATTTTCTAAATATAACAACAGACATTTGATGACTTGGTGAATAAATGTTGCTGGCTCAAACTTAATCCTGAGAAAGTGCTATAGTAAATCCTTCATTTACACGCCATTTCAGTGTTCGGCTTATTAATGTCAGTCCGTCACGCACACCGGGGAAATATAAAGTTTCTATAACTTCTCGAATAGTGTTGCCAACGTTGGGGTTAGTATTGAAGTACAGTATCTAGTATCGGGTAGTTGGAGTAGGATTTAATTTGGATATTTCTGAAAGTATATATATTTTAAAAGAATATAATAAAATGGATGCTATTTTTTCGATTAATGATAATTATATTTGGTTAAAGTTATATTTTTTCGGAAAAAAAATTGAAATTTTTAAAGTCATATAATTGAACGGAAAGATTAAGTGTTTGTAAATTAAAATTTGTAGCAATTACAGCTTGCTGCGAAGGAAACAGGATTACTCTGGTTGGAAGGCAAGTAAAGTTCAACCCCTCAATTAGAATTCAATTCCCTGGGACTTTTTGTGGTTCGGTTACAGTTACAGGAACCTTAAACACAAATTAATAAACCCAAAAAGACATTGAATAACCAGTCCATGATTACATAAAGGGAAAATAAAAGACCAATTATACAAAAGTATTTGTTAATGTTAAGAGATATACTAACTTATTAAAATTTCATATAAGTATCCAAAACGGAATTTTCTAGAAGGCAATACTCGAAATTACGAAATAAAACAAACATTTTAAATTATTGTTTGATACAAATAAAAGATTACGTTGCGAAATCGGTTTGATTCGACATGTTAATTGAATTTCACATTTTGTTTTTCTCTAGAAACAGGTTTTAAATTAAATTTTATGAAATCGCCCGTCCTGGTTAGACTCTGCTAACATCCCTCCTTCATTCTTTTAAACATTTACCGCCATCTCAGTGCATTTCTTTAGGGGTAAAAGTTATTTCAATAAAAAACAGTTTTGTACAAAAAAATTGTGCTACGTTTATAAAATTTTTTCACTAGAGTCCTGATTATTTAACACTATATGCAATTCATTTTCTAATTATGAATATTATATTACTATATATATATATATATATATATATATATATATATATATATATATATATATATATAATACGTTTTCTTGTTTAATAATTTAAAACAACATAGGTATTAAAATACAAGAATATTTGTTAATTTATCTCCAAAGCTTTTCGTTGGTAAACAGTACCAACATCATCAGGAATGAAATTACAATAATGTAATTTTGTAATTACATTATTGTAATTTTCATTCCTGATGATGTTGGTACTGTTTACCAACGAAAAGCTTTGGATATAAATTAATAAATATTCTTGTATTTGAATACCTATGTTGTTTTAAAATATATATATATATATATATATATATATATATATATATATATATTATTATACAATATATACTATATATTAATATAAATATATATTATATTATAATATAATATAAAATTGTATTATATTACGTTAAATTACATTATATTGTATTATAGTGCTATAATTTACTAAATATTTTTTTTTTTAATACCTCACAAAGTATTATCTATTTAGGTACTTTGAAAAATTTCACTACAGTATGTTTACGAATCTCCTACAATTCATTTTCCCGGAACTGTTATTTTTCAAAAGTTTTATGTTTCAATGAAAATTCAATTTTAGTGTAAAACCTATGAGTGAATTACCTGATTGGCAGAAACAAATTTAGTGAACTCCCTGGTGTTTGGAACCAAATTTAATCAGTGCCTACATCAATTTGACCTGTGACTGTCTTCGAATGTGGTGATTTCACATTCAAACTGAAACTATTCTTTAATTTCAACGTTGAAAATGTTTTAAATTGATATTTAACAAATTTGAACAAAATAAACCATCTATGTTCTCAGATTGTCTCTATCAACAAAGGTAAGACCGAATGACTTTCTAAACATGGCTGTTGATTGTAGAGTAACATGCATGTACATTAGACATGCCTACGTAATTGCCCTAGTAAAACTTATAGATTGGATATTTATCTATACCAAAAAAATGATCAAACTCCAGGATGTTTCCTACTGAGTATCCGGTTGCTGCCAGTCGTTAAACCTGACAGCCAGAGGTCGATTGCAAAGGTTACTGATTAGTTTAGCGGTTATTCTTTTCCGAGTCGAACCAGTTCTTTTCTGCACATGTTATATGACGTCATGCGGTTGCTGTAATCTTTCGTTTCTTATATCGCATTTTAATCCTTACACAGAATTTTTGAGGGATTTTCTACAAGCGAGCCTCGCTTAGCAACTACGACGCTGAGGTAGCTGTCATATATCCCTGTATGCTGCAGCAATTGAGCTTGAGAACCTGACTGCTCCGGCTAAGGCCGTTTTCTTTGTTGACTCTAAGAGAGCCATCTTGAACCTCTCTGGGAACTCACAGACTGACTATTGGAATAGAACCATAGTTTGTAGAAGACAACTAAATGCTCCTTTAAATGCCGGGTGGGTACTTAATTTATAGTGAATCCCGAGCCATGTTAACACCACTGGCAATGAAAAGGCTGATCAACTAGCCAAGCAGGGAACAAACCTCCCTCAGCCCGAGCATCTCAGTTCACTACATTCCTCCAGGTCCCTAATAAAGATGTCCACCAAGAATTGGAATCACGTTCGACTGAGGGACTCTCAGCAGGAAAACAGCGGGAAAATCTTCTGACAAGGAGACCAACTAAAACTTGCCCCGAGCTGTAAGCGTTGCAGCTTTCAGATTGAAGACCGGTCATGATTACTTTGCTGCGCACCTCCACCGCATCCATTTGCTACCGACCCCGGAGTGTCTGTTGTGTGGTGGTGAACTTATGAATGCCGAACTCCTTAATGGTTGCACAACCCTGGACCAGGCCTAGGATTACAACAATCCCATCTTCAAAGAGGTCAACTCTACTAGTCAGTGCGTCGCCAAATGGCTCAGTTGCCAAGGGTGGCTGGTAAATAAGTAAGTAGGGACCTTCCATCTTTGACAACTAGTTTCTCCAAAAAGCGTTTAACTAATTCAGCAAGTATATCTTCCGCAAATATAAGTGGCACTATGTGAGTTGGATCGATTAACACAAGCAGTCATTAAGCGTTGTCATTTGCTAAGTCAATTGTCAAGTTCGAGAAACGTTAATTTTTACAACAGAAATTTTAATTTGTGTTTTTTTTCTACAAAATGTTCATATTAGTTTTGTTTTTAAAAAAATGGGTATAATTTGAAGTAAAACTAAATGAATTTAAAAAATTAAACATATCATTTCAATAAAATTTTATTTTATAAAGGGTCTTACCCCTTTTTATAAACGTAATAAAGATCAAAATATGTTCACAATTCACTTTTCAAATACATGTCTTTAATATGTATGTAAACAGTATAAGATGTGGAAATGTCTGGGAGGGGTGTTGCTATAGTAACAATGATACGTGTTACAGGCGCCTTTATAAAGCTTTCGCCTTGAATACACGGATAAAACTACATCGCGGCCGCACAAAGCGTACGCCTATTGATTGCCGTCCAATATAGATTCATTGGAAATGTAATCATAGTTTTTAAACAATATTTGAAGGAGAAAGTTTCCATAATGTGTTTAAATATCTTCTTAGATTTATTCACAGTTTCATTACTTAAATCATAATATCGGCAATGTACACTACAATTAGTATTATTTTATACTGGTGAAATAAAATTTATTTTTTAAATTAAGAATATCAAGTATTATAAAATGTTTACGAATATGAATGTTCATCAATGACTTAAAATTTTATTACATTTAGTGGTAGTTTTTATATAATTTTTCCTACTTCTATATTAACATGTTTTGTAAGACTAAAAGAGATTGTATATTTCTCATAGGGGTTGTACGATTATTTTTATTAATAAAACATTTTGAAGAATTTTCTGTTTAGTCCTAATGCGCTTCGGATACAACACACCTTCTACAGTTCCAAATTTTGATTGCACATTTTATTGTTTATAATGTTTTTCTTGCCGTGATTTCCAGTAGCAGATTCCAAATTAGGCAGTCTCTCTCTTTGTCCTCACTATGGCATCGTCTATTTCTGATTGTTTTCCATTTTCATATTCTTTCATGGGTTTCAAATTTTAAAATCTATCGAATTTGTTAATCTATTACAAGTTAGCTGATTGACCCCTCGGCGTAACTTCTGTCGACATTACATCTACTTCATATAAGATGCCCTGTCATCGCGATGTCATAATTTTCCCCTATGCCCAGCACCAAGGAATCAATAAATCCTTTCTACACCCCTACGTAGGTCCATCAACCCTACCTTATTCTTCTTCTTACAAGCGGGTGTAAATAATAGACAGCTCTTTATTACAAGAATCGAGGGTTGGTCTGATTCAGGCACGTGATCCCTCGCACGTGATGCGCGATTTATCCTCTACCCGTAGGTTTTATGTTTCTAATTAATCCTACCTATATCCCAACCCTTGGAAGGCGATATAACCACACAGGCTGAAACTACAGAAACAATAAACCTTAACTCAATATCATTCATTTTTTAAGAAACTTAAAAATACTTACTGCATTCGTGTCTTATTCTTTTTTCTATTTATATTATATTTATTTTTAAAAAATGAATTGCCATCTTTTTCATTTAAGTTTTTTGTTCTGTCAGACATAAACTCTCTAACATAAGCTATCATAATTTAATAGGATATAGTTTATCAACTTGAATCTTTTATATAGGATTTATTCTGTTAGTGTTATGTAAGTAGAGTTTTATTTAATTTTATTTTCTAGATTGAGTTGGTTTAAAGTGTGTCAAGTGTTTCTGGAGTGGAATGAAAGGAATTTACTTTTAATAATATCATTACTTTTGGTTAGTTGCTATTTTTATGTTTTTTAAAAGGTATTTGAATGTCCAAGTTTCTTAAACTGTTTCAATCCCTTTGTTGTTTAACAGTACTTGTGGGTACCAGTAAATTATTCCTTTATTGCAAACTAAATATGAAGCTTGCAGGGCTCTGTAACCCATTGGTTTTGGTGGCAACTACCACCTAATGAAGTGGGATATTTTTTAGTAATAATTGTTGTGGTCAACATGATTCACATCCAAATGATAAGAGGACGGTTCCTTGCAACAATGAAGCATTAAAAGAGATGAGTAGAATGAGAAATTATAGACCGCCATCAGATTCATAAGTTAGAAACGAAAAAAGAAAGCAAATAAATAGTATCAAACAAAAATAATAGTGCTACACCATATACTGTATAGAGAGAGAAAATTGCAAGTAAATTTGCCTCCCATTTTGCCACTCCCATTTTGAATATTGTGATTCTGTCAGATATATATATATATATATATATATATATATATATATATATATATATATATATATATAATTGTAATTATAAAATGAAAAATTTTAACCAAAATTAAAATTAAAAAAAATTAATAAAATAAATGTTTTTCCACAGCGAAAGTACATTTTGACACCAGATGGGAAACTGTGCAAAGAAAAAAGTTGAATATTTTTGTTGTGTAGTATAATGACCCTTTTACCAAACTCTTTGTTATTTTGTGTAAATAATAGTTTTAGTAAAATCTGAGAGTGTAAACCTTAGAGTTTTTTTCTGTAAATAGCATTTTTTTAAAAAAATAATTGGTTCTTGTTATATCCATTGGGCTTCAAGCATTTTTCAAACGTTGGCAAACTTTGTTATTTTTTACTGTTTTCCGTCTTAAGTTCTCTTAAACGCTTAGAATTTTGTTAACACTTAACTCTACTACATAATTTGTCTTTTTTATAGTTTTATAATAATTATTCTTCCAATGAACACTCTGAAGGACGCTATTTTATGTTCATTTAGTGCTGCGTTGTTGTGGTTACAAACACCATAAAAGTTGTGAGTAAGTGCTTTTTTGTAAACTATTAAAAAGTGTTTACTTGTAATTTTGTGATTAGTTTTTTAATCAACAGATGTTTCTATCCATTCCGTAAATGTTACGTTTTTAGTGCATCATATTTAGTTTCGTTAAAAATCTCTTTTTTTTGATTATAGTGAAAAAATGAAATAATCTGGTTTGTTGTATCCAATCGTATTTGTGGGGTTGTAAAGCCATGAATTTCTTCGGATAATTGTTTACTAAGGAGTCCTGACTAACTATATCTTTTTTGCTCAAAAATATATTCTAAATAATAAATGCTACATACATAATCCCAATAAATATATCAAACTATAAAATTTCCGATTATTGTCCTGCAAAACCAAGAGAAGGAAAAGCTTTTGCTTGTAACATGACATTTGAAAAGTATAACTAACCCATATTATTGAAAAATGAATAACGTCAAACATCAATTGTTTAAATGTGTTAAAAAGTGACCTTTACAGGTAATTACAAACACATTTACTATCTGGTGAATAATCATAGTATATAAAGAAGTAAAGATAATTAAGTGTTAGGGAGTTTTCAAGGCCAGTAGGGCGGTGCCCTGGTGAAATATCTAAATAGAAATGACCAATGTGTTAACCAGGGAACCAAAGAACGTCCATGTAAAATTTCAGCTCAATGAGTCCAGTAGTTTTTACGTGATTGAATAACACACACACACACACACACACACACACACACACACACGCACACACACAAACAAACACACACACACACACACACACACACAAACAAACACACACACACACACACACACACAAAGAGACACCCACACACACTTACACACACACACACACACACACACATACACACACACACACACACACACACACACACACACACACACAAACACACACACACACACACACGCGAGCGCGCGCGCGTCTTGTATCTCACGTAAGCTTATATCGCGTCTTGTAACTCACGTTAGCTTATATCGCGTCTGGTATCCTTCCTTAGCTTATATCACGTCTTGTATCTCTCGTTAGCTTATACCGCGAATTGTATCTCACGTAAGCTTATATCGCGTCTTGTATCTCTCGTTAGCTTATATCGCGTCTTGTATCTCACGTTAGCTTATATCGTATCCAATCGTATTTGTGGAGTTAAAAAGCCATGAATTTCTTCGGATAATTGTTTACTAAGGAGTCCTGACGAACTATTTCTTTTTTTGCATATGTTGTCAAAAATATATTCTAAATAATAAATGCTACATAAATAATCCCAATAAATATATCAAACTATAAAATTTCCGATTATTGTCCTGCAAAACCAAGAGAAGGAAAAGCCTTTGCTTGTAAAATGACATTTGAAAAGTATAACTAACCCATATTATTGAAAAAAAAAATGAATAACGACAAACATCACTTGTTTAAATGTGTTAAAAAGTGACCTTTACAGGTAATTACAAACACATTTACTATCTGGTGAATAATCATAGTATATAAAGAAGTAAAGATAATTAAGTGTTAGGGAGTTTTCAATGCCAGTAGGGCGGTGCCCTGGTGAAATATCTAAATAGAAATGACCAATGTGTTAACCAGGGAACCAAAGAATGTCCATGTAAAATTTCAGCTCAATGAGTCCAATAGTTTTTACGTGATTGAATAACACACACACACACACACACACACAAACAAACACACACACACACCCCACACGCGCACAACGAGCGCGCGCACACACACACACACACACACACACACACACACGCACACATCTTGTATCTCACGTTAGCTAATATCGCGTCTTGTAACTCACGTTAGCTTATATCGCGTCTGGTATCCTTCCTTAGCTTATATCGCGTCTTGTATCTCTCGTCAGCTTATAACACGTCTTGTATCTCTCGTTAGCTTATATCGCGTCTTGTATCTCACGTTAGCTTATATAGCGTCTGGTATCTCACGTTAGCTTATATCGCGTCTGGTATCCCTCACCAGCTTATATCGCATCTGGTATCCCTCGTCAGCCTATATCGCGTCTGGTATCCCTCGTCAGCCTATATCGCGTCTGTTATCTCTCGTTAGCTTATATCGCGTCTGGTATCCCTCGTCAGCTTATATCGCGTCTGGTATCCCTCGTCAGCCTATATCGCGTCTGGTATCCCTCGTCAGCCTATATCGCGTCTGGTATCCCTCGTCAGCCTATATAGCATCTGGTATCTCTCGTTAGCTTATATCGCGTCTGGTATCCCTCGTCAGCCTATACGAGTCTGGTATCCCTCGTCAGCAATATCGCGTCTGGTAGATCTCGTCAGCCTTTATCGCGTCTGGTATCTCTCGTTAGCTTATATCGCGTTTTGTTTCACTAGTTAGCTTATATCGCGTCTGGTACCCCTCGTCAGCCTATATCGCGTCTGGTATCTCTCGTCAGCTTATATCGCGTCTGGTAGATCTCGTCAGCCTATATCGCGTCTGGTATCTCTCGTAAGCCTATATCACGTCTGGTATCCGTCGTCAGCTTATATCGCGTTTGGTATCTAACGTTAGCTTATATCGCGTCTTGTATCTCTCGTTAGCTTATATTACGTCTTGTATCTCTCGTCAGCTTATATCGCGTCTTGTATCTCACGTTAACTTATATCGCGTCTGGATCTCACGTTAGCTTATATCGCGTCTGGTATCCTTCCTTAGCTTATATCACGTCTTGTATCTCTCGTCAGCTTATATCGCGTCTTGTATCTCTCGTTAGCTTATATCGCTTCTTGTATCTCACGTTAGCTTATATCGCGTCTGTTATATCTCGTTAGCTTATATCGCGTCTGGTATTCCTCGTCAGCCTCTATCGCGTCTGGTATCCCTCGTCAGCCTATATCGCGTCTGGTATCCCTCGTCAGCCTATATCGCGTCTGGTGGGACGTCAGCCTATATCGCGTATGGTATCCCTCGTCAACCTATATCGCGTCTGGTATCCCTCGTCAGCTTATATCGCGTCTGGTATCCCTCGTCAGCTTATATCAAGTCTGGTAGATCTAGTCAGCCTTTATCGCGTCTGGTATGTCTCGTTAGCTTATATCGCGTTTTGTTTCACTCGTTAGCTTAAATCACGACTTTTATCCCTCGTCAACCTATATCGCGTCTGGTATCCCTCGTCAGCTTATATCGCGTATGGTATCTCTCGTTAGGTTATATCGCGTCTTGTATCTCTCGTTAGCTTATATCGCGTCTTGTATCTATCGTTAGCTTATATCACGTCTGGTATCTCACGTTAGCTTATATCGCGTCTGGTATCCCTCTTCAGCTTATATCGCATCTGGTATCCCTTGTCAGCCTATATCGCGTGTGGTATCCCTCGTCAGCCTATATCGCGTCTGGTATCCCTCGTCAGCTTATATCGCGTCTGGTATATCTCGTTAGCTTATATCGCGTCTGGTATCCCTCGTCAGCCTATATCTCGTCTGGTATCCCACGTCAGCCTATATCGCGTTTGGTATCCCTCGTCAGCTTATATCGCTCTGGTATTATTCCTTAGCTTATATCACGTCTTGTATCTCACGTTAGCTTATACCGCGTTTTGTTTCACTCACAGCTTATATCGCGTCTGGTATTCCTCGTTAGCTTATATCGCTCTGGTATCCTTCCTTAGCCTATATCACGTCTTGTATCTCACGTTAGCTTCTATCGTGTTTTGTATCTCTCGTTAGCTTATATCGCGTCTTGTATCTCACGTTATCTTATATCGCGTCTTGTATCTCACGTTAGCTTATATCTCGTCTTGTATCTATCTTTATCTTATATCGCGTCTTGTATCTCAAGTTAGCTTCTATCGCGTCTTGTATCTCTCGTTAGCTTATATCGCATCTTGTTTCTCACGTTAGCTTATATAGCGTCTTGTATCTCGTTAGCTTATATCGCGTCTTGTATCTCACGTTAGCTTATATCGAGTCTTATATCTCACGTTAGTTTATATCGCGTCTTGTATCTCACGTTAGCTTATATCGCGTCTTGTATCTCACGTTAGCTTATATCGAGTCTTGTATCTCACGTTAGCTTGTATCGCGTCTTGTATCTCACGTTAGCTTATATCGCGTCTTGTATCTCACGTTAGCTTATATCGCGTCTTATATCTCTCGTTAGCCTTACAATCTCTTTTATGGTTTAATATGTGATATGTCATACGTAATATGACCGAATTTCTTATAAAATAGTTATATCTTATTGTAGTATGAAATCGTGCTTTTTTTTATAAAGAAACAATTACTTTACACAGTTTTGTGTTGGTATAGGGAAGTTATTTCAATTTTTGTTTGCGATAATTTATACACTGCTCTCTTGTTTAAAACACCCATCAAATTGGTGTCTACACATACGTCAAATAATATCAGTAGATCCTAATTAATAAGCATAATTAATACATACTTAGTACTAGTAAGCTGTGTGTTGAATAATTACATGATACCTTTAATTATATGGAAGTACCGTTGTATTATGTTCAAACATAACCTTTGAAATAAGAGGATAACAGCTGTTATATAAAATCATATGTTTAAGATGAAGAACCATATGTTATAGATGTTTAATCTGCTCGGCAAATAAGGTCTCCGTCGAATATCTTACGAAGGATTATAAGATGATGCAAATCAACAAAAACTGGCAATGCACCAAAAACATTTCACAGCTCAAAAGATTTTATTGTTATTTCGTTTTTAGAATTACTGTTTCCAAATTCTTGGGGGCAACTTATTTTAAATAAAATTTCACTTGTTCGACGTATTTCAGAGGCGCTTTAATGCTAAAAGAATGAATAAACGTACGCGCCACATTCATAATCTGACGCAAGTGCTGTGCAAAGTAAATATTTTTCAAGAGTAGAAAGGTGGGGTGGGTATTTCATTTCTCTCTTCTAACCTCAATTTAAGCACCCTCCCCTAAGTTAATGACTCAAACCACCTTACTTTTGAATCTTACTTCAAAGTACACCGCATTACCTGTTTCCCTTTGTGAAACCTCATTCAACGATTATAGTCTTTCCTTAAATTTCATTCCTCAGCAATAATTACACAAATCTTCTTAACGAAGTTTGGTTTCAATGAACGAAGACATCCGTATTTATTTAGGACATTCTTTTCGCCGAATCGTTGTGAACAATTATTAATGATTATTTTCTTACACTATCATTTATTAACCCTACGAATCGACGTTGTTAAAATATTTGAAATATTTAGCTAAAAGTTTTCATCTCTCGTATAATTAATAAACACTAAAATTGTTTTTATTTAAATTAAGTAAGTTTTACAATGAGCATTTATAGACGAATATTAACGCCAAATAATGTTTTAGTCCAGTCTCAGCGCCACAATGGTTTCCTCTATTGAATAGTTTCATCGTCAATTTATTGAAGAAATGTAGATATTTTACATAAAAAATTGAATCACAGAAAGAGAGGTAACACCCAACTGAAATGGTATGCATACAAAAACAGGAAGCAGTGTATTAATAAAGTTATATTTTAAAAATATTTTCCAATGAGTTATGAATCTATTACAGACAGAATTTATTTTTTATGGATTATTTCCATAAACTACTTTGAGTATTCTACATCTCACTCTCGAAACTATCGTAACACGAACGCAGACTATTTATTCACTTTAGGTTGTCAAAAATAAATTACTTAATGTATTATAAAGTATTCTAAATAATTTTCCCAACAGTTTCAGGTTAACCCTTTGTTGGTGGAGTGACAGGTAGAATGGGTGATTTGAGTGTAGAAGAAAATGTGCGCGGAGCATATTAAAAATCTATTTCGAATAAAAATTAATAGGAAAATCTTTCTTTAAAACTGATAAAATTGCAACGTTTTAAAAAAATGCACGTATATGTTTATTTTTCAAAAAATGCGTATATGTTGTGTACCGCAAAACAATGTGGTATATGTTGTGTACCGCAAAAAAATGTAGTATATGTGTTTTTGAAGAAGGACGGTATATGAGGAATTTAGTCAGAGCATGTGTCAAAGTGAAATAATTTTGGTTAAAATAAATTATTAACGTATGAATTGACGGTTTGTATCTTTAAAGAGAGACAACTCCATGTTCGTCTACCTCAAAGATATCTACCTTCGGCGGGAAATGCTATTTTAGCAAATAAATATTTACCATATTTAAGACTGGTGCTGTGATAATTAATATTTTTGAGATTGCAAAATTTACTAAAATCACTGACATAATAAAACTGCTCAGCAGATAAATTTACCAATGTGACTTCACTGAAATTTACATCGGATTTAGTTCACGGCTTTGAAACACATAAGAGATTAATTTGTATCTCAAAACATTGAACAATGTACTGAACACGTGCGCAGAGCGTCTGCTCAAACATTTCATTAACTTAGTGGTTTAGATAGCTTTTAGTCATAAAATAAGTAGCCTAAGTATAGTAAATCTCAAATATGATAATTAGACATTATTAATTTGATTTATTTACGGATGGCTTTAACAAGTACAGCCTCTGGAACCAAATAATCTACAGACTTATAGCATTGGTTTTTCTTCTTATTGTGTAAATTTCCTTTAAGAAAAGAGTCTTAATTTGCACAAATATTTGTAAACAATAAAGACATTTTTTATTTATTGGATTTCACACAAGTATTATTAATTGGTCCTCATTAAAAAAAAACCACTGCCAATAAAAACTTTAACAAGGATTCAGGCTTTTAATAGCGCTATAAATGATTCCTTGTTGGTTAAATAAATACAATACGTAACTGTAAGAATTCAAGGGCGCGTTGAAATTCATCCATAATTGGTGACGTAATCGAATATAAAAATAATTGCATTGTGGATGCAAAGAATTTGTAAACAAGGTATCAGTAGAGACAAATCTACTGCTTTTTAGATTTAAATTAATTGCGTGGAAAGAAATGTGTATTACTAAAAATAAATCCTGTACTAAACATAAAAATACGTATGAACAATGAATTCATTGAAATATTTCTGAAAATAGTTGTATCTTTGATCGTAACACACACTAGCGAGCGCGTGAAAAATAATTAAACAAAAAGATGTATGGCACGAGATTAGATGACAATGGCAGTACAATTCCAAGAGGAGCAGTATACAGTAAAGTTATGAGTGCGATAATGTGGCAACACTGCAGAGGTCGAGGATAAACACATTGCCGAACCGTATATATTTTAATACCAAAGAAATTTTTAATTAATATAATATAAAAATTTACTCTAAAATATTTATATAGACTAATTTTTCATATATTTTTTCTGCGTATAAGCAATTTTTCACTTAATTTATTTTAACGCTCTGCAAATATATGTAGGCCAATGCTTCATACATTTTTCCTAAAAAGCTTTCACAAATCCAATACAGTAATCTACTGTGGAACCCACTTTTTAAATGTTGATTCCATTATAAAAAACAGCAAATACAAAAAATGCACTCATTGTCTTCTATATCATTTTTAGTCTTTACCTGTTAGAGATAAACCAATTACTTTGTGACGTTTTTACTACAGCTTAATGTTTTGCATTTATAAACAATTATTATGTACTACGTAAACACGTATATAATTTAGGTGATACTAATGGATAAGTATTTATATAAAATGAGCTTAATAATGGTAATTTAGATATAACACATAATATTGATATATTAATTCAGAAAAAAATAACAATTCTGTGGTAGTTACAGAAGTGCAATATGCAATAAGCTATTTAAAAAACTTATTTTTGTTAGAACTGTTACGCGTTGTAACCTATACGTTACAATGGGTCTCAACTCTTTGTCTTGTTATACATGTAACATATTTTGTTTTCTAAAACATGTTTCCAAATAATTTAGGCTAATAATTGTTGTATTATTATTTATTTTAATGTTGTTGTATAAAAGTTTTATTATTTTTTGTCATACTGTTATTTATTGTTATGTTGTTAGTTATTGATATGGTTTCTTATTAAATTGTAATATATTTATTTTATTTTTTTGTTGTTGTTTCTGAAATTGTTTGTCATTATTTCTTGTAATGTCTGTTATTTATTGTCATGATTTTATTTTAGTTTTGAGTTTTCCATACGCTTTTATTGATTGGCGATGATGACCTGAATTGGTTTTTCCCAGAAAGAAAATACAAATAATATGAAGTAATAATAAAACCTACCGTTGTAAAATAACGAAACTATAATGGTTCGTTGTTTCAGTTCAACTTTCCGCTTTTGCCAACAACTGGCGGTTTACCATTAGACTTTCTCTTTTACCAAGGAGAATAAGGCATATTAGTTACTTTGATACAGAATTAAAACTTGATATTTTCGGGAAAGTGATTTTAAAGCTAAGCTAAACACTCCCGAGGGATGTAAAATCTTCATGGACCGATATATCCCTTAAAAATGTGTTTTTGTGTTCTCAAGGACAACATGGCACAGGAATATTGCAAGAGTTCGTGAGGCCTGTGAGCTAGCACCAGTCAGAGACATGAGGCGTGAAGGTCAAGAAACCTTCAAATGGTAAGACGGGCAAATAGCACTTGTAAAGTGGTTGGATAACGAACAAGTTGTGATTGCATCTAGTGTCCTTGGATCTCAACCGGAACAAACAGACAAAAGATGGTGTAAAATTATAAAACGCTTTATCGATACATACAGTCCAAATGTGATCAGTACGTACAAGTATATTACAATAATGGGAAGCATAGAATTCCTACGAAAATAAAGAAATGGACAGTGACAACAGTGTTTCACTTCACCGACCTAGCTTTAGCATCTGCAAGGTTCGATAGACTTAGAGTAGGAACTGGGAATACGAGTATTTTACAAAAATGGGAAGCATTGATTGATAGTATACTATAGAATCCCTACGAAAATAAAGAAATGGACAGTGACAACAGTGTTTCACTTCATCGGTCTAGCTTTAGCTACTAAAATGTTCCATAGACTTAGAGTGTTAGCTGTGTATATGCGTCAAAAGGATATCAGTTCGAATTTTTAATTTTTAAAGTAATGTAGGTGATTCCCTGATACATTGATGAGGAATCAGACTTTCCTGATGAATTGAACATCTCTGAGCAGCAAACCGAGAGGAGAAAACCTGCAGCACTCACACATGACCACTTGTGGTCCTTCGGAGTTTTTCACTTACCCGAGGTCCCAACAGGTGGTTATTTTAATAAATCTCGGTTTCCAGGTTGTGACAGTCCTAAATATAGGTTCAGGTGTACCACCTGTAAAGGATTCCTATGTCTAAATAACAATACCAATTGTTTTGAATAATTTGATGAACTCTGAAAACTTTTGGTATGTCTAGACATTTTCATTGTATTTAAGGTAAAATATTTCAAATCACATTTAACCTGAATAAATTTTTGGTAATAAATATAAAATACGAAATACCTACATTGTTTCATGTATTCTTATCCTCAAAGCAGATTCGAATTCTAGAATCAGATACTAAGTCGAGTCCAAAAACGTTAACGTATGCTACGTATGCATATAAGTAGTAGGGATCTACTAATGTATTAGTATTTAAATAGAGTTTTATACATTGATACTATAATTACTTAATAATAATACTAACACAAATTTGAATTAATAGATCGATATACATAATATCAAACTCGGCAGATAATTTAGTTGCATTAAAGTAGATTTCGAGTCGTTAATAAAAACATGGTTTGAATCAAACTTCAAATCAAGCTGTAGGTTAATAAATCTCGTGATCTGTTACCTTATCATTTAAACGTATCTAAACCTTTTATTGTACATTTTTATTCTTATGTTTTGTTGTTTTAATTATATTTTGTATGTTGTGAGCGTTTAATGTGTAAAAAGTGTTTATTGTAAGTATTTGTTGTTTTTTATCTTAATTGTTGTAAAGTGTATATAATTGTATAAAGAAGTAATGCAACTATTTATTGTGAGTGGTGTTATTTGAATTTCAATTGTTTTAAGGTGTAGTTTCGCCGATGATAATAAATTGAAATGGTTATTGTTACCATATTTATTGTGAGTTTACTTTAGATCAATTATTATATACGAACATCTTAGTTAACTCAACTCACAAGGCAAGATTAAATCTTGAGTATTAGGCTAAAGTTAAATTGAACCCCTTTTGAAGTTTATATTTTCGGTTCTTATATTGAATAATTGACAGTGAACAATCTAATGTTAGTAAACCCAACCACTTTTGCTCATTATTTCCTGCTTTCGCTGAAGTCAATAGTTGCTTACTACTTTTGAAACATGTTCTTCACATTAAACACTCGCATTTAAACAGGTGACAATATTGTTGAAACATCTTCTTCACATTAAACACTCGCATTTAAACAGGTGACAATATTGTGGAAACATGTTCTTCACATTAAACACTCGCATTTAAACAGGTGACAATATTGTTGAAACATGTTCTTCACATTAAACACTCGCATTTAAACAGGTGACAATATTGTGGAAACATGTTCTTCACATTAAACACTCGCATTTAAACAGGTGACAATATTGTGGAAACATGTTCTTCACATTAAACACTCACATTTAAACAGGTGACAATATTGTTGAAACAGGTTTCGCATTTAAACAGGTGACAATATTGTTGAAACATGTTCTTCACATTAAACAATCGCATTTAAACAGGTGACAATATTGTTATCATAAATCAACCTTACACTGTGTCAAACTATCATTATTCAATTCCTTTATTAGCTCACACTCTCCTTGTAGATATCTTGCTCATAATTTCAATCGTTAATAAAGTACTCTTTATTCATCCACTCAAGTTCAAATTCATATTTTAAAATTGCAGTGAATGACACCTGTTTCTAATACAGTTTTTTCAAATAATTATATTTAATAATGAATTAATTTTAGATTTATATGAAAGGAAAACGTTTCATAATAGGGGCAAAGTATGCAATTTACTTACTCCGTCCATTTGGTTTATATTAAGTTGAAATTATTAATATACACATCTTCAATTTCTGTTAGGAATATTTCTATATGTTTGAGTACAGTTTTCTACCATTCCTAACGTTTCAATATTCTCCTCTGTTTACACCTTTCGGAGTAACTCCGTTTTCAAAACCTAAATCGTACTGTTCGCCCCAACTTTGAGTTCGGCTTTATATACAGTTAGTCACGATCCAACCACTTCCAGACCTCACTTCCTATTGGTGCACGCCTACTAATAGGAACTTCTTGCGTCCAACTAGTTAATAATTTTAAACTTTAAAATGAAGCGTTCGTCAGTGTATTTATTTCCTCTTTTATTATATTTTCCTTCTTTAACTTTGCTTTATAAATTTCTAAAATATTTAAACGTCTCCCTTTATTAACATGTTGTAAAATTTTCATTGTATTTTTCACTTCTTGCTTTGCTTGACCCTCTTTAAATTACTCTATAAATGTGTAGCATAATTCGAATCATTTTTCTCATACTTAAACGATTTTATATGCTCTTATATCTGGTTTCAAATTTTCGTCCTGTCTGTCCTACGTAGGTTACTTTGCAATTACTTTGCATTTTATAAACTCCGTTTTTACTAAACTTATTTAAACTTTCTATATTACACTTTAATTTATTCTTTAATGTATTGTTACTTTTCATTCCAACTTCTATATTATACTTCTGAAAAAATTTTCAATTTATAAACCTCTTTTTTTGTATATGTAAATTTAGCATACCTCTTTCTCTCTATTTCCTTTGTGGAACTTTTTATTTGATTTATTCTTACCTATTATTCTAATCTACCTATAATATTCTTCTTACCGTATCTAATATTTCTAAATAACTTTCTTATTGCTTCTTTGTTGTATCCATTATTCTCAGCCATTTAAAATATAATAATCAGTTCTTCTTTATATTTTTTTTCCTTTAGCGGTATATCTAAACTTCTGTTAAAAACTTGCCTCAATGCCGCTTCGTGGGATTTTGCGTTAACAACATTATCAGTGAACGTATTTTTTTCTGAATATTCCAAATTATATTTTTTCTAATATTTTTTTAGTTTAAAATCTAGGAAATTTAAACTACCATTATTCTCTTTTTCTGAATTTTAAATTATTATATATATTGTTGATTTCTTTTAATATAGCATCTCCTTTCTTTCCTTCAGTGTCTTTAACTATTAATAAAGAATCATTGACATACTTTTTTTTAAATATTTATTTAAGTTAAATATACTGCTTAAGCTTCTTCAACAATTATATTTATATATTTACATAAAAATGGAGCTTAATATTACGGCTTTTATTTAAAACTCGTAGATTTAAATTTTTTTAATTAAGACAATATGCTTCGGATTATTCTTCCTCACATCAAACTATGTTTGTATTAATAAAAATGTGATATATGTGTTTATATACATACAAAGACACACACACAAACACACCCCAGACTCGCACACAGACACACACACACACACCCAGACACACAGAGACAGACAGACACACATGCACACACACACGCGCGCGGCGCGCGAGTTGGGAGAACCAAGGCGGGGGCAGTCTGAAAATAACACCAAAGAAACAATATCGGGCTCGGAATGGTTTTTGAATTGTGAGTGTTAAATAGACAATGGGCGGCTAAAGCCAAGTGGTGATGTCAAAATGTACAACTCCTGTTTTCCCGGAGTAAGTTTTAGAGGTATACCCCCTAAAACCGAACATATTAACATCGATGTACAAAGTGCTTTCTGTTTTCCTAATTATAATATTACGGGTCGCGCTTTGTTACGTGAATAGTAAATGGTAAAAATAAGTTTGAACGCAAAATGAACTGTAAGTAGACGTAATGTGGTTTTGTACAGACGAAATAAAAATATAACAAATAGTTAAATTAAGATTAAAAGTTAAATGAAACTTAGCCTAGCAAACTTTAAAAATTTATTAGATAAAAATTAGGCAAGAATAACAACAGATTTTTTTCAAAATTATTCAAAAATACGATCAAATTAAAACCAAACTAATAAGACAAAGAGGACACCCTGTGCGGCCAAACAAAAAGGCACCTACAAGGGGAGAGAGCGGAGCAAAGGGGGAGAGAGAGCGAGAGGAAGATGCAACCCCGGACCGAGGACAGACCGGATCGAGGACCAAAACATCGGACCGAGGTGTGTTCAAAAGAAAAGATTCCTGTGGATGGAACTGGAAAAAAACAAGTTAGCACTGTCATTGGTTGTCTTTAAAATTTTTAACTTTAAATAATTAAATTTATTTAAAATTTTTAAATCACTTTTAAAAAATTTCCTAATTTATATTTTTATCAATATCAAAAAGTAAATTTTAATTAAATAGGAAGTAGTCTAGAAAGACTATAAAATTTTAATTGATTTTAAAACCTTTTATGTTACTTCAATAAGGCGAGATTTGCAATGTAAACTCAGTTTTCAAAATTTTAGCTGAAATTACTAAAGGAAACAAGTCGAAATTTATAACAATAAGAAAATAATTTCTCAGTTGATTTATGAACAAGTTTGGATTTATAAGTCTGTTAGTTCTATCGAATGTTAATATTTCATGTTTTTTTTTATATATAATGTTTGTGATTTTTTACAAAGGATTTTGCTTATGCATAATGTTTTAATGACAAGATATGAATAATAGACATTAATTCAGTAAATTATATTTAAAGTGGATAAATATATAAAAAAGAACTTGGGTAAAAAATTGTAAATATATTCAGAGAAAATAAAAATAGATTAAATTATGATTGGTAGTGACACAAGAGGAAAAATTTGGGAATGTTTGAAAATATTTTTCAACTAAATATAAAGTATTAAAATTACATTAGAAATTTTTTATACTAAATTTGAATTTAAATTTTATGAAACTAGATGGGAGATTCAATTATAATTTAGAAATAAAATATTTGAATACTTATTGAAAACTAATGAAAGATAAATAGCACCACATAAGTAAAAAGAAGGAAATTAAAACAAACTTTTGTTAAAAATTTCATTTTTTTAAGGTTATGTGTATTTTGTTCATGATAAAACGTTAAAGGTTGGTTTTTTGAGTTGTTAAAAGTAATACAGGTTAGAAAATAACGTTAAATTATTAGTAAATATTTTCCATAATTTGAGAATTTTTAAATTAAAAATTTTAAATTTTAAAATAATTTTGTATATATATAATTTAATAATCATTAAAATTCCTGTACTAGTAAATATTTTATATAAATACAAATGAATGGTTTTTACTAACTTATGACAAGATTTAAATTTATTTTTCACTAAAAAAATTTCTAAAATAATTCTACAATCTGGTCATTAAGCTGTGTGTTGCCTTTAAATAAACTTTTCCCGAGATATAGTGACTCAAAGGGATAAATATAAGTAAGTTAGGTTTTTAAAATCAAAGTCCAGTGACTGGTTTTGTGGCAGAATTTTGCAAGCAGTGGTACAGGTTTAGGGTCGTGTCAGATCTGCTTGTTTCAAATTTTACCTGCGTCGGCGATCTACAGGCAACAGTGGATCCAGACGAAAACAACGGCCAAGAGGTATAGTCTGCGTGCACTGGGTACGGTAGACCGTCGCAACACACACACACACACACACACACATACACACACACACACACACTCACTCAGATATATATATATATATATATATATATATATATATATATATATATATATATATATATATATGTTATGATTTTCAACAATTATTTTAGACTACGCGCTCTAGAACAAATTTAAATATAAATCTGATTGTCTGCGTCAATTGCACTTCGATACTGATAACAGTAGAACCTTAAAAAATAAGGTTATATGTAGGTTTCTATGGTTACAAGAGAGTCCATCATCATTCCGGCGTTCCAAGGAACAACCGCTAGTTTTGTATATTCATACGGCGACATACGTTGCTAACACATATTGACTCCCTCCCCCCTAACACTACTACCCTTATCGAAGCTGAAGGTCTATGACAAGTCCAATGTTACCACCATTGTGCTGATTAAAGTTTTTACTACGAGTTTAACCTAAGCCTTCATATTAAAACAAAAAATAAAAATAATATTTTCCATTAAACCCTAAACTTTGCTCCTAGTATATTAGTAAAATATTTATTACATTAAAATAATCTTGTTAACAAAAATAGATAAATCTAAACAATTAGAATATTATATTGGAGGTTTTTAAAATATTTCTAATTTTATTGTCTATGTACACAGTACCGACTGTTACACGAACACACCAGTACACAATATGTACCAGAATACGATACAAACCCGTACACAATTTAAACCAGCATACAATACTCACCACTACACAATACCAACCAGTACATAATACGTACAAGCGTTTAATATTTACCAGTTCACAATAGACACCAATAGACAATACACACCAGTACAAAACCCTCACCGGTGCATAATAAAAATAAGTACACAATAAATGCCAGTACGCCCCAAACATAAATAAAGAAAACTTACCAGTATAGATACACATAAAAAAAAATAATTACCAGCCCACAATGCCCATCAGTACACAATACCCACCTGTACACAATGTACACCAACACATAATACGTACATTTATACAATAAACGTACCAGTGTACAATAAAAACCACTACACAATACACACCATTACACAACAGACACAAGAGCACAATAAAACCAGTATACAATACACACTCGTACAGAATACCACCAGTACAAAATAGTACCAGTATACATTAAGTAATACCTACCAGTAAACAACACACACCAATACATATCAGTACACAATACACACCAGTACACAATATACTCCAGAATACAATACACACCAGTACACAATGCAGACCATTACACAACACATAATAATACACAATAAACACTATTAAACAATACGTACTAGTACGCATCACACACCAGTAGACAACACACACCATTATTCAACACACACTAGTACACAATATACACAAATAAGCAATATTTAACAGTACACAATTCACACCAATAAACAATACACGCCAGAGTACAAAACACCAGTAATGCTTTAGAACATTTACGTTTAAAGCGATGGAAAGGGATATTATATTACTGGTAATATATTGGATTGTGTATCTTTGCCTTAATCCTTCAAACCTAACCTATAATTAGGTAATTTTAATCAGTTTGGGTTGAATTACAATTATTCTAATTACTCCCATCATGCTTGAAGCAAACTCGCCAGTTCTTGTTTCTCATTAGAGAAGCGCTCTCATTACGGCGTGGAGCTACAAGCTGGCTGGTAGAAAGTGTAACATAAACCGATAAATACTGATCTGCTAGGGTTTTCCTTCAGAGGCGGATTTCCTCGTTGTATTGACGCTGGGCCACTTCCATCATGCTTGAAGCAAACTCGCTAGGTTCTTGTTTCTCATTAGAGAAGCGCTCTCATTAAGACGTAGAGCTAGAAGCTGGCTGGTAGAAAGTGTAACATAAACCGATAAATACTGATCTGCTAGTGTTTTCCTTCAGAGGCGGATTTCCTCGTTGTATTGACGCCGGGCCACTTCAATCATGCTTGAAGAAAACTCGCTAGGTTCTTGTTTCTCATTAGAGAAGCGCTCTCATTACGGCGTGGAGCTAGAAGCTGGCTGGTAGAAAGTGTAACATAAACCGATAAATACTGATCTGCTAGGGTTTTCCTTCAGAAGCGGATTTCCTCGTTGTATTGACGCCGGGCCAATTCCATCATGCTTGAAGCAAACTCGCTAGGTTCTTGTTTCTCATTAGAGAAGCGCTCTCATTACGACGTAGAGCTACAAGCTGGCTGGTAGAAAGTGTAACATAAACCGATAAATACTAATCTGCTAGTGTTTTCCTTCAGAGGCGGATTTCCTCGTTGTATTGACGCCGGGCCAATTCCATCATGCTTGAAGCAAACTCGCTAGGTTCTTGTTTCTCATTACAGAAGCGCTCTCATTACGACGTAGAGCTAGAAGCTGGCTGGTAGAAAGTGTAACATAAACCGATAAATACTGATCAGCTAGTGTTTTCCTTCAGAGGCGGATTTCCTCGTTGTATTGACGCCGGGCCAATTCCATCATGCTTGAAGCAAACTCGCTAGGTTCTTGTTTCTCATTAGAGAAGCGCTCTCATTACGACGTAGAGCTAGAAGCTGGCTGGTAGAAAGTGTAACATAAACCGATAAATACTGATCTGCTAGGGTTTTCCTTCAGAGGCGGATTTCCTCGTTGTATTGACGCCGGGCCAATTCCATCATGCTTGAAGCAAACTCGCTAGGTTCTTGTTTCTCATTACAGAAGCGCTCTCATTACGACGTAGAGCTAGAAGCTGGCTGGTAGAAAGTGTAACATAAACCGATAAATACTGATCTGCTAGTGTTTTCCTTCAGAGGCGGATTTCCTCGTTGTATTGACGCCGGGCCAATTCCATCATGCTTGAAGAAAACTCGCTAGGTTCTTGTTTCTCATTAGAGAAGCGCTCTCATTACGGCGTGGAGCTAGAAGCTGGCTGGTAGAAAGTGTAACATAAACCGATAAATACTGATCTGCTAGGGTTTTCCTTCAGAGGCGGATTTCCTCGTTGTATTGACGCCGGGCCAATTCCATCATGCTTGAAGCAAACTCGCTAGGTTCTTGTTTCTCATTAGAGAAGCGCTCTCATTACGACGTAGAGCTAGAAGCTGGCTGGTAGAAAGTGTAACATAAACCGATAAATACTGATCTGCTAGTGTTTTCCTTCAGAGGCGGATTTCCTCGTTGTATTGACGCCGGGCCACTTCCATCATGCTTGAAGAAAACTCGCTAGGTTCTTGTTTCTCATTAGAGAAGCGCTCTCATTACGGCGTGGAGCTAGAAGCTGGCTGGTAGAAAGTGTAACATAAACCGATAAATACTGATCTGCTAGTGTTTTCCTTCAGAGGCGGATTTCCTCGTTGTATTGACGCCGGGCCACTCCCATCATGCTTGAAGCAAACTCGCTAGGTTCTTGTTTCTCATTAGAGAAGCGCTCTCATTACGGCGTGGAGCTAGAAGCTGGCTGGTAGAAAGTGTAACATAAACCGATAAATACTGATCTGCTAGTGTTTTCCTTCAGAGGCGGATTTCCTCGTTGTATTGACGCCGGGCCACTCCCATCATGCTTGAAGCATACTCGCTAGGTTCTTGTTTCTCATTAGAGAAGCGCTCTCATTACGGCGTGGAGCTAGAAGCTGGCTGGTAGAAAGTGTAACATAAACCGATAAATACTGATCTGCTAGTGTTTTCCTTCAGAGGCGGATTTCCTCGTTGTATTGACGCCGGGCCACTCCCATCATGCTTGAAGCAAACTCGCTAGGTTCTTGTTTCTCATTAGAGAAGCGCTCTCATTACGGCGTGGAGCTAGAAGCTGGCTGGTAGAAAGTGTAACATAAACCGATAAATACTGATCTGCTAGTGTTTTCCTTCAGAGGCGGATTTCCTCGTTGTATTGACGCCGGGCCACTCCCATCATGCTTGAAGCAAACTCGCTAGGTTCTTGTTTCTCATTAGAGAAGCGCTCTCATTACGGCGTGGAGCTAGAAGCTGGCTGGTAGAAAGTGTAACATAAACCGATAAATACTGATCTGCTAGTGTTTTCCTTCAGAGGCGGATTTCCTCGTTGTATTGACGCCGGGCCACTCCCATCATGCTTGAAGCAAACTCGCTAGGTTCTTGTTTCTCATTAGAGAAGCGCTCTCATTACGGCGTGGAGCTAGAAGCTGGCTGGTAGAAAGTGTAACATAAACCGATAAATACTGATCTGCTAGTGTTTTCCTTCAGAGGCGGATTTCCTCGTTGTATTGACGCCGGGCCACTCCCATCATGCTTGAAGCAAACTCGCTAGGTTCTTGTTTCTCATTAGAGAAGCGCTCTCATTACGGCGTGGAGCTAGAAGCTGGCTGGTAGAAAGTGTAACATAAACCGATAAATACTGATCTGCTAGTGTTTTCCTTCAGAGGCGGATTTCCTCGTTGTATTGACGCCGGGCCACTCCCATCATGCTTGAAGCAAACTCGCTAGGTTCTTGTTTCTCATTAGAGAAGCGCTCTCATTACGGCGTGGAGCTAGAAGCTGGCTGGTAGAAAGTGTAACATAAACCGATAAATACTGATCTGCTAGTGTTTTCCTTCAGAGGCGGATTTCCTCGTTGTATTGACGCCGGGCCAATTCCATCATGCTTGAAGCAAACTCGCTAGGTTCTTGTTTCTCATTAGAAAAGCGCTCTCATTACGGCGTGGAGCTAGAAGCTGGCTGGTAGAAAGTGTAACATAAACCGATAAATACTGATCTGCTAGTGTTTTCCTTCAGAGGCGGATTTCCTCGTTGTATTGACGCCGGGCCACTCCCATCATGCTTGAAGCAAACTCGCTAGGTTCTTGTTTCTCATTAGAGAAGCGCTCTCATTACGGCGTGGAGCTAGAAGCTGGCTGGTAGAAAGTGTAACATAAACCGATAAATACTGATCTGCTAGTGTTTTCCTTCAGAGGCGGATTTCCTCGTTGTATTGACGCCGGGCCACTTCCATCATGCTTGAAGAAAACTCGCTAGGTTCTTGTTTCTCATTAGAGAAGCGCTCTCATTACGACGTAGAGCTAGAAGCTGGCTGGTAGAAAGTGTAACATAAACCGATAAATACTGATCTGCTAGTGTTTTCCTTCAGAGGCGGATTTCCTCGTTGTATTGACGCCGGGCCAATTCCATCATGCTTGAAGCAAACTCGCTAGGTTCTTGTTTCTCATTAGAGAAGCGCTCTCATTACGGCGTGGAGCTAGAAGCTGGCTGGTAGAAAGTGTAACATAAACCGATAAATACTGATCTGCTAGGGTTTTCCTTCAGAGGCGGATTTCCTCGTTGTATTGACGCTGGGCCACTTCCATCATGCTTGAAGAAAACTCGCTAGGTTCTTGTTTCTCATTAGAGAAGCGCTCTCATTACGGCGTGGAGCTAGTAGCTGGCTGGTAGAAAGTGTAACATAAACCGAAAATACTGATCTGCTAGGGTTTTCCTTCAGAGGCGGATTTCCTCGTTGTATTGACGCCGGGCCACTTCCATCATGCTTGAAGAAAACTCGCTAGGTTCTTGTTTCTCATTAGAGAAGCGCTCTCATTACGACGTAGAGCTAGAAGCTGGCTGGTAGAAAGTGTAACATAAACCGATAAATACTGATCTGCTAGTGTTTTCCTTCAGAGGCGGATTTCCTCGTTGTATTGACGCCGGGCCAATTCCATCATGCTTGAAGCAAACTCGCTAGGTTCTTGTTTCTCATTAGAGAAGCGCTCTCATTACGGCGTGGAGCTAGAAGCTGGCTGGTAGAAAGTGTAACATAAACCGATAAATACTGATCTGCTAGGGTTTTCCTTCAGAGGCGGATTTCCTCGTTGTATTGACGCTGGGCCACTTCCATCATGCTTGAAGAAAACTCGCTAGGTTCTTGTTTCTCATTAGAGAAGCGCTCTCATTACGGCGTGGAGCTAGTAGCTGGCTGGTAGAAAGTGTAACATAAACCGAAAATACTGATCTGCTAGGGTTTTACTTCAGAGGAGGATTTCCTCGTTGTATTGACGCTGGGCCACTTCCATCATGCTTGAAGAAAACTCGCTAGGTTCTTGTTTCTCATTAGAGAAGCGCTCTCATTACGGCGTGGAGCTAGTAGCTGGCTGGTAGAAAGTGTAACATAAACCGAAAATACTGATCTGCTAGGGTTTTCCTTCAGAGGCGGATTTCCTCGTTGTATTGACGCCGGGCCCGTCCCAAAATCTATGAAATGTAATTTTTATTTCACATTTTATTCAATATTATTAGAGAATAAACCAAAACCAAGAGTCATATTGATATATAAAGTAGAAATTTAATATGAAATAGAAATTACTGTATTTTGTTAAAAATATATATATATATATATATATATATATATATATATATATATATATAATTTCCTAAAACGTAAATAATTTAATTGTTTTATTTATTTATAATTTGAAAACTAGTGTCAAATGAATTATCATTTACTACAGTAATATATATAACAGTAGAGTTTGCCTTCTCCCGAAAAAATCCAATATTCCCCAGTGACGGAACTAGTCCCTTTAAGGATTCGTAATCAAAGTCTCTCATTATAGTACACAATATATATTTTAAACATAGTTATCAGAGGACATTGTCAGGAGTAAGATTCAGCGTAAAGGAAATTTTGAAGAGCTCAACACCTAAAGAAGCGAAAAAACTTAAAAGATTCATCGGAGTTCGAAAATCTTATTCAAAATTTTATTATTCATTTTCATATTAAAACCATGTGATGTAAAGATCTGCATGAACTTCTAATACAGTTAATTTTAGAAAACACTTTTTCTACTGCATCAGTGTTTACGTTGGCTGCCAGGAGCTATCGAACTTGCAAGCAAAATGTCTTAGAGGCTGTCATTTAATAAGGACACAGACTGTCATGTTAAGGAGCTATTGTAGAAATTGAGTATCAAAATTTCCAAAACTTTGCTTTTAAATCTATTACTAGCTAAAGTTCAAGAAGCCGTTTGAATATTTAACAAACATAATCTACTGTATAAAGAAATCAGATACTCTCCTCATGAAATAGTTTTTAATCAATATTATACACAATATCAAGAGCACAGTGGTACAATATATTACAATAAAAATATTGAAAAGGAATCGTGTTGACAAGGCGAGGAATCGTGTTGACAAGGCGAGGAATCGTGTTGACAAGGCGAGGAATCGTGTTGACAAGGCGAGGAATCATGTTGACAAGGCGAGGAATCGTGTTGACAAGGCGAGGAATCGTGTTGACAAGGCGAGGAATCGTGTTGACAAGGCGAGGAATCGTGTTGACAAGGCGAGGAATTGTAGGAGCTTTTAGCAAATGTTCTCAGGTAATAATGTTATTTGAAACTATTTTCATATAGCTCGACATTATTATGGCAGTGTTACGGCACAAACTAATTATTATAATACAATGAAAATATTGGAAAGTAACCCAATACCACAAAAACAATGAAAAATAACAAATACAACAAGTTACTTAAGATTAAACCCTTATGTACATTTCGATGACCATGTCATCGTCATAAAAGGGTCTTATTACCATCATTCTAGTTTGTAACTTCTTGTGTGCTAGATTGTGTTTTGTAACAAGACCCTCTGATGATGATGACATGGTCATCGAAATGTACATAAGGATTTAATCTTAAGTAACTTGTTTTATTTGTTATTTTTGATTATTTTTGTGGTATTGGGGTTCTTTTCAATATTTTTATTGTAATCAATATTATGTTTAAATCTGATTGCAATTCCATTTCAACTCTTTAATTTCACTATATGATGGGAGACGTATGAGGTATGGACATAAACAGTAAATATATCCACTGATATCTGTCGCAATGTATCGAAAACTGTTATTAGACTTACTGGAAACTAGCAATTGTTTGACCCAATATGTTGGTATTAAAACCGTCATAAAGTGAGCAATATTCACATAAAACGCTATGTTACAAACGTAGTAGACCTAGATATTTTGCGAAACTACAGAAAGACTGTACGTTTATAAAAATTAAATTTTGGCATTAGGGTTTAAAAACGTTTGAACATCGAGTAAATTATATATAATTAAAAAGTGGGCATAAAACTTTCAGGCTTGGAATACAAGGAACGATTGACTTGCAAATAGTCGTTCGTGCGGAAATCCGGTGGCTCTTAAAAAGAAATTCCACTACCATTGCCTCAGAGTAATACCGACACCGGTGAAGTTTCGTATCTATACAGAATAGCATACTTAAACAAACCTACTCTCCATCGGGGACATAGACAAGTTTTTCCGTTACACCAAGCTATATAAAGAACAACAGATTAAGTAAATGTAGAAATGAGAAACTTATTTCATTTCTACGATGGTAATAATGATGATAAGGATCATTGTACGATGAAACGATGTTTCTAGGGATCAAGAAGGCTTACTGAATCAGACAGACCTTTTGTATATCAAGCCGAAGGTACGAGTACATCCATCTCCAGTGGATTAAGGCCTTATTATTTTTTAGCTTGTAACTCATAAGCTGTTCGGCGCATTTATTCGATAGAAAACCTATATTAGCCCCAGTCGAAACATTGGTTTTGTAGTACTTGTGTTGCATCAAAGCCCATTGCTAGGATATTGCAGGCGTTGCGGTCGTTTAGAAAACATACCAAAGTAATTTTTTTCTAACCCTAGTGTAAATCATCTGGTTAATATGAAAAATCAAATAAAATAATATTTATAACAGCCTTTCGGCCTTGTTAAGTCTAGACTATCGCAAAGTAAATACTATTCCCCATATAGGGCCTAATCTTGTGTTTCCCCTAACCTTCCCCCCGTCCTTCGAGGTCGCGGGCCAGCTTTACTATACATACTTAATAAAGAGCCTACTAATGAACCGATTAAAAATTGTGCGCGTAAACTACGTGAACTACTCAGTGGCTCTGAAGAGATGGGAAACGTATGAACCGTCCTGTCTCATCTATAGAAGCAGTATATTCATAGTCAAACGTTAACCAGCTATTAGAGTCTTCTCTTAACATTCAATTTTGCCTGTTTTAGGGTAAAACTCTTATCTTGAATTGTACATTGAGTGAGGATTGTAGGAGACGCTAATATTTGGTTCTCGGCCGTCCCAGTTTCCTCTTCGGTAATAATGTTTACTCCTTGTAGTAGAGGTTTGACTAGCGGCTGTAAAACTCTTGTCTTGAACTGTACATTGAGTGAGGATTGTAGGAGACGCTAATATTTGGTTCTAGGCCTTCCCAGTTTCCTCTTCGGTAATAATGTTTACTCCTTGTAGTAGAGGTTTGACTATCGGCTGTAAAACTCTTGTCTTGAACTGTACATTGAGTGAGGATTGTAGGAGACGCTAATATTTGGTTCTCGGCCGTCCCAGTTTCCTCTTCGGTAATAATGTTTACTCCTTGTAGTAGGGGTTTGACTAGCGGCTGTAAAACTCTTGTCTTGAACTGTACATTGAGTGAGGACTGTAGGAGACGCTAATATTTGGTTCTCGGCCTTCCCAGTTTCCTCTTCGGTAATAATGTTTACTCCTTGTAGTAGGGGTTTGACTAGCGGCTGTAAAACTCTTGTCTTGAACTGTACATTGAGTGAGGATTGTAGGAGACGCTAATATTTGGTTCTCGGCCATCCCAGTTTCCTCTTCGGTAATAATGTTTACTCCTTGTAGTAGAGGTTTGACTAGCAGCTGTGAAACTCTTATCTTGAACTGTACATTGAGTGAGGATTGTAAGAGACGCTAATATTTGGTTCTCGGCCGTCCCAGTTTCCTCTTCGGTAATAATGTTTACTCCTTGTCGTAGAAGTTTGACTAGCAGCTGTGAAACTCTTATCTTGAACTGTACATTGAGTGAGGATTGTAGGAGACGCTAATATTTGGTTCTCGGCCGTCCCAGTTTCCTCTTCGGTAATAATGTTTACTCCTTGTAGTAGAGGTTTGACTAGCGGCTGTATAACTCTTGTCTTGAGTGAGGATTGTAGGGGAGGCTAAGATTTAGCACGTGCCCCCACCCTCTGCTCCAGTGCTGCTAGTATTCCCCAGTTCCTCCGACGTGTAGAGGTGTGACTAGCGGCTGTATAACTCTTGTCTTGAGTGAGGATTGTAGGGGAGGCTAAGATTTAGCACGTGCCCCCACCCTCTGCTCCAGTGCTGCTAGTACTCCCCAGTTCCTCCGACGTGTAGAGGTGTGACTAGCGGCTGTATAACTCTTGTCTTGAGTGAGGATTGTAGGGGAGGCTAAGATTTAGCACGTGCCCCCACCCTCTGCTCCAGTGCTGCTAGTATTCCCCAGTTCCTCCGACGTGTAGAGGTGTGACTAGCGGCTGTATAACTCTTGTCTTGAGTGAGGATTGTAGGGGAGGCTAAGATTTAGCACGTGCCCCCACCCTCTGCTCCAGTGCTGCTAGTATTCCCCAGTTCCTCCGACTTGTAGAGGTTTGACTAGCGGCTGTATAACGCTTGTCTTGAGTGAGGATTGTAGGGGAGGCTAAGATTTAGCACGTGCCCCCACCCTCTGCTCCAGTGCTGCTAGTATTCCCCAGTTCCTCCGACGTGTAGAGGTTTGACTAGCGGCTGTATAACTCTTGTCTTGAGTGAGGATTGTAGGGGAGGCTAAGATTTAGCACGTGCCCCCACCCTCTGCTCCAGTGCTGCTAGTATTCCCCAGTTCCTCCGACGTGTAGAAGGAAAGAACGACGTTATAATTGTATTATAAAGAGGCATCAGGCGGTTAAGTGTTTGAGAGATTAGAGTGCTAGGGAGTATTTAGAGCTACCCTTACACCAATACATTTCTGTTATTCAATCCAGGGTCAACTCAGCGTAAGTAAATGAGTACCAATGGTCAAACCTTGAGTAATAAAGGGCGGTTGAAGCATATTGTTGACCAATAATTTCCTCTATCCTATCCTAAGCAATATTTGTAAAAGATATTTTCATTATACTTTACTTGCTAATTTATTTCTCCAATTATAAGAAAGGGTTGATTCATTTATAATTCACTCAGTTATTCATTTTGATTCAACTTATTAAATTTTCAAAAACATATTCTGAAATTACGGATCTACCTCATGTTTTGTTATAACTAAATAAACATTTAAACTTGGGTACATTTTGTTGTTGTCAGCGATATAACAATGTACCCTGACGTTAGCAATAATCGATACTTGCTTTAAAAATAAAAAGACACCAGAAAATGCCGCTCAGAACAAGAAAATCCTAATTGTATTTGGAGGATGAAACAGATAATCCAGACTTGGCTAAAAGGAACGAACGCAGAAAAGTTCTCAGACGAAAACAGTTATCTCTGGCCAGCTCCAGCTCGAACTTGGGGCTGTTAAAGTTTCTAAACTCCAGCTTATCTTTGTTACTTTTTATTACGTCGAACAGCTATAACTGTTGCTGTCTATTATAAATGTGACAAAAGCAAGAAGCTAGGACAAAACTTTGCTCTTAACAAGCGCGAAACTAGTCCAGCACTTTTACTAACTATTATGATTTTATGTCAAGGATGAACTTAGCTAGAAACCAACATAAAGTAGAAAATAAATTACCAAGATACAATGAGAAGTTATCAAGCAAGAAATAATTTCTTTTTAATGTTAATGAAACGACTTCTGTGCACATACATAGACCAATTAAATAGAAATAAATAAAATACATTTAGGCTCATTTGTGGTAGAATATATAATTAATTTCGCAGACTATACATAGGAATTAGAATAGAATAGGAGTAGAAAATATTAGCAATACTATTCGGAAAGGAAATACCTTTGTGTAAGTTGCAGATATATTTAGAACTAGATTAATGCACTGCATTAAATATTTAATTCCCAAATCCATTGAACTTCACAATGTCAAACATTATTGTATTCAAGGTCATATGTAATACCTATTTAACATGCACTATGCTAAGCAAAAATAAATTAAACGATATATACTGTATATCATAGTTTTGATACGGTATCTGCATTTTCTTTCTACTTTATACTATAGCAGTGGTAAAAACTATTATAATGCTAAAGGAGAAAGCAATTTCATAACAGACAATTCGCTTAACAACTGTTTATGTGAAATCAATGCCGCAGTTAGAATCTACCCCACAAGTATGGATCATATTCAGTATGTAATTGGAAACTCAAAGAGATTCATTTCTAACTCGTTACAAATATAAAAATCTGTATAAAACACATCTTGGTATTTTACGTCCCTGTCAGGTTTTATATCAATGTTAGGCTTTATTTCACTGTCACGTTTTACGTCACTGTTGTGCTTTACTCCACTTTTGGGCTTCACTTTAATACTGGCATTACTTCAATGTTAGACCTTAAGTCACTGTTGTGCTTTACTTTACCTTTGGGTTTAATTTTACAACTGTCATTACTTCACTGTCACGCTTTACGTCATTGTTAGACGCTAGGTAACTGTTAGGCTTTACGTCACTGTTGTGCTTTACGTCACTGTTGTGCTTTACTTCACTTTTGGGCTTTACTTCACTTTTTACTTTACCTTACTATTGGCATTATCTCACTGTTACGAATTACATCTCTGTTAGAGCTTACGTCAATCGTAGGCGCTATATCACGGTTATACTTTACTGTTAGACTCTACTTTACCTTTGGGTTTAACTTTACTACTGTCATTATTTCATTGTTAGACTTTACGTCACTGTTGGGCTTTACTTTACTTTTGGGCTTTACTTTACTACAGTCATTACTACACTGTCACGCTTTACGTCATTGTTAGACGCTAGGTAACTGTTAGGCTTTACGTCACTGTTGTGCTTCACGTCACTGTTGTGCTTTACTTCACTTTTGAGGTATACTTCACTTTTTTACTTTACCTTACTATTGGCATTATCTCACTGTTACGACATCTCTGTTAGAGCTTACGTCAATCGTAGGCGCTATATCACGGTTATACTTTACTGTTAGACTCTACTTTACCTTTGGGTTTCACTTTACTACTGTCATTATTTCATTGTTAGACTTTACGTCACTGTTGTACTTTACTTCACTTTTGGGCTTTACTTCACTTTTTTACTTTACCGTACTAATGGCATTATCTCACTGTTACGACATCTCTGTTAGAGCTTACGTCAATCTTAGGCGCTATATCACGTTATACTTTACTGTTAGGCTCTACTTTACCTTTGGGTTTAACTTTACTACTGTCATTATTTCATTGTTAGACTTTACGTCACTGTTGGGCTTTACTTTACTTTTGGGCTTTACTTTACTACAGTCATTACTTCACTGTCACGCTTTACGTCATTGTTAGACGCTAGGTAACTGTTAGGTTTTACGTCACTGTTGTGCTTCACGTCACTGTTGTGCTTTACTTCACTTTTGGGCTTTACTTCACTTTTTTACTTTACCTTACTATTGGCATTATCTCACTGTTACGACATCTCTGTTAGGTCTTACGTCAATCTTAGGCGCTATATCACGGTTATACTTTATTGTTAGGCTCTACTTTACCTTTGGGTTTACCTTTACTACTGCCATTATTTCATTGTTAGACTTTACGTCACTGTTGTGCTTTACTTCACTTTTGGGCTTTACTTCACTTTTTTACTTTACCTTACTATTGGCATTATCTCACTGTTACGACATCTCTGTTAGAGCTTACGTCAATCGTAGGCGCTATATCACGGTTATACTTTACTGTTAGACTCTACTTTACCTTTGGGTTTCACTTTACTACTGTCATTATTTCATTGTTAGACTTTACGTCACTGTTGTGCTTTACTTCACTTTTGGGCTTTACTTCACTTTTTTACTTTACCTTACTATTGGCATTATGTCACTGTTACGACATCTCTGTTAGAGCTTACGTCAATCTTAGGCGCTATATCACGGTTATACTTTACTGTTAGACTCTACTTTACCTTTGGGTTTCACTTTACTACTGTCATTATTTCATTGTTAGACTTTACGTCACTGTTGTGCTTTACTTCACTTTTGGGCTTTACTTCACTTTTTTACTTTACATTACTATTGGCATTATCTCACTGCTACGAATTACATCTCTGTTAGAGCTTACGTCAATCGTAGGCGCTATATCACGGTTATACTTTACTGTTAGACTCTACTTTACCTTTGGGTTTAACTTTACTACTGTCATTATTTCATTGTTAGACTTTACGTCACTGTTGTGCTTTACTTCACTTTTGGGCTTTAGTTCACTTTTTTACTTTCCCTTACTATTGGCATTATCTCACTGTTACGACATCTCTGTTAGAGCTTACGTCAATCTTAGGCGCTATATCACGGTTATACTTTACGTCACTGTTGGGCTTTACTTCACTTCAGGCTTTACATTACTACTGGTATTAATTACTTCACTGTTACGCATTACGTCCCTGTTAGGGCTTACGTCACTCTTAGGCGCTATGTCCCTGTTAGACTATACGTCACTGTTGTGCTTTTCTTCACTTTTGGGCTTTACTTTACTTTTTTACTTTACCTTACTAGTGGCATTATCTCACTGTTACGCATTACAGTGATATTACAGCAATATTAGACTTTACGTCACTGTTGGGCTTTGCTTCACTTTTGGGCTTCACTTTACTACTGGCATTATTTTACTGGAACGCTTTACGTCACTGTTGAATTTACGTCACTGTTAGGGTTTACGTCACTGTTGGGCTTCCATCACTGTTAAGGCTTACGTCACACTTAGGGCTTACGTCTCTGTTAGGTGCTATTTTACTGTTAGACTTTACGTCACTGTCAGGCTTTCCTTCATATTTGGACTTTACCTTACTACTGGTATTAATTTACTGTTACGCATTACGTCACTGTTAGGGCTTACGTCACTGTTAGGCGCTATATCACTGTTAGACTTTACGTCACTGTTGGACTTTACTTCACTTTTGGACTTTACTTTACTACTAGCATTACTTCATTGTTAGACTTTACGCCACTGTTGGTTTTTACTTGACTTTTGACCTTTACTTTACTACTGGCATTACTTCACTGTTACGCTTTACGTCACTGTTGAGCTTACGTCACTGTTAGGACTTACGTCACTGTTAGGGCTTTCGTCAGTCTTACGACTTACGTTACTGTTATTCGTTATGTCACTGTTAAACTTTTCGTCATTGTTGGGCTTTACTTCACTTTTGGGCTTTACTTTACTACTGGCATTACTTCACTGGTACGCTTTACTTCACTGGTACGCTTTACGTCACTATTGAGCTAATGTCACTGTTAGGGCTTACGTTACTGTTGGGCTTCACATTACTGTTAGGCCTTGTGTAACAGTAAGGATTTTCATCACTGTTAGGCTTTACGCTACTTTAAAGCTTCATGTCACTGTTTGGTTACACGTCACTGTTGGGCTCTACGTTACTGTTAGGATTTATCTCACTGTTAATCTTTACGCCACTCCTAGGCTTTACTTCACTGTTAGGATATACGTCACTGTTAGGTAATACGTTACTGTTAGGCCGTATGTCACTGTTAGACTTTATGTAACAGTAAGGCTGGTCATCGCTTTTATGCTTTACGCCATTCTTAAGCTTGATGTCACTGTTAGGATATACGTCACTGCTGAGCTTTACAATACTGTTAGACTTAATGTAAGGCTTACTGTTCAGGCAATACTGAAACAGTAAGGCTTTCCATCGCTCTTAATCTTTACGCCACTCCTAAGCTTTATATCGGTGTTTGGATACATGTCACTGTTGGGCTTTACGTTATTGTTAGACTTTATGTAACAGTAAGGCTTTTCATCGCTGTTAGGCTTTTCGCCACTCTTAAGCTTCATGTCACTGTTAGGATACACGTCACTGTTGAGCTTTACGTTACTGTTAGACTTTATGTAACAGTAAGGCTTTTCATCGCTCTTAATCTTTACGCCACTCCTAAGCTTTATATCAGTGTTAGGCTGTAGGTCACTGTTAGGCTTTACGTCACTGTTAGGGCTTTTTGATAGTGGTTAGACTTGAGTCATTCTTTACTACTTTATTAACTGAAAATTGTTAAGGTAAAAGGTTATTATTTAACAGTTTTGATGAGTTAATAAATATATATATATATTTTCAATTTTCGAAATATTACTACAAATAATTCAATATAATGATAGTTTTTTTTGTTTTTTTTAGTATTCTCGCAAAGCCGATAAAATAAAATGAGACAAACTAGTTGCTAATTTCAATTTTCACCGCGTGATAGCAGCACGTTACAGTCCCACGTTTATAAACAGACGATTTTTATAAACCTGATTTTTAAGGACTTTTTAAAATAATAAAGATCAAGTGAAGTTGTATCGCATAAGCATAGTCGAATAGAAAGTGTCGTAGAGGTACCAGGCAAGGATAGGCTGTTTAGCTGGTGACACGGAGACCGCTTCTGATAGACCCGTCGTCGTCCCAAGGAAGCCAGCAAACTCTATTTCAACGTAACTTCATTCACTAAATATAAATATAGGTTAATGTATTAAATTTATGATATACCATACACTGTTTAGGTTATTTGTCAAAATTTCTTTTTTAAAGGGGGAAAATTCTAAATTCTATTTTGGGGAATAACTTAGTGTTTTATCCATCTAACGGTGTTTATAGGTGAAGTATTTTTAATGATTTGTCGCGTCTCTGATAACAAATCTTCAGGTAAGCAAAATTAAATGTTTTTCCGAATTAAAAATTTCTGTAGACGTGGCTTTAATAGTTTTCATTTTTGTCGGGATTCCCCAGAGTGCCTATTTTTTCAAGATATATTTGGTCAAAAACATATTTTTTGCAACTCAAAGATAGTTTAAATTATAAACTTAAGAAAACACTAAATGGCTCAGGTAATATAGCTTCTGTCTAAGAGATTCGCAATAGACCCCGGCCTACATTTTTAAACCGTTACTATTAATCATGATAAATGGGTCCTAAAAATGTAATTTTTGTACATGCTTTATGCTGTGTTTTACTTTTTAAAACATTTGCTTCAATCAGTGTTCAATTCAAAAGAGCAGCCTAGAGCCACTGGTGTGAGTTAAAAACAATTGTCTGAAAAATCCAATTACTATTCCGTTTAAAAAAAACTTATGATAAAGCAGAGGTAGAAAAAAACTAAAAGATGAAAAAATAAGCAGAAAGTAAAAAATCCAAAATGATGAGGCGGCCAAATGTTGGAATACATTAATGTTTATCCAGCGTTTTGTATTCACAGAATGATATGGGATCTGTTTTCGTGTCACGTCTGCTAGGTTCAGGCCGGGGTATTTTTCATTAAATTGTTGTCAGACAGAGTGAAACTCGGGTAACATTGAATAAGGTAGTTATTTTTCTTCGATAGTCATCAACGTTATCTTATTATAATAATTTATTTAATCTGTCATCACTTTAAACCAAATATAAATTTATTTATGCTGTTTACACTTTGTTGAAGCTTGGGGTAGATAAGGAACTTATATAGCCTACTAGTGGTAGTAGGATTCACGTGAACATGGAATCTCAGTTGTGGTGAAGGGGCTGTCCTCTCGCTACCCATGACATAAGGGAAAAAAATAGTTATTAAGGATAATTATAAAAGTGTGTCATTATTGCAATAATTTAAAAAATTATACCTGGAAGACTTTTTATCGTGTATGGTCAGACACTAAACAAACGACTAAAACCATTAATGACAATTATATTTAGAACCGTAACCAGTTCTGTTGTTTAGACGAATTTGTTTAAAATATGAAATACCTTGGACAGAGTTGACATATTTAACAATTTTTGTATTTACATAACTGTCTGTATTTTAGTTTATTTGTAAATTAGTAAATATAACTCGTGTTCATAGCTCAGCGACAACAGGGATTAGCAAGGACCAGGTAGGGGAGAAGAAGTGGATGCTGGTACTTAAACGGTCTACTCGTAAAGCAAAACATACGACGGTGACGACCGACCTACGTCATCAATATTATCTACACTAACAGCTGATAAACATATATCACCTGAAGTTGGACTTTTAGGGTTTAAAGTGGAACTTCCATCACAGTGCTCAGTAGGGATTGCTTGTGCTGCACTTTATGTACAAGTAATGCATGTAAAAAATAAAGAAGTAAAAAGAATAAACACACACACACACACACACACACACACACGCGCGCGCGCGCGCACACACACACACACACACACACACACACACACATACACTCACTCACACACACATACACTCACTCACACACACACACACACACTCATATATATATATATATATATATATATATATATATATATATATATATATATATAACTCAAACTGTGGCTAGGCTATGAAAATTGACGCTTCTTTCACTTTCTTTTGGCTTGATGGGAATTTGTCGATTTTTCCCACAGGTACAGGTGTTTTTCTGTATTATCAAGGATTCTTAGTCATAAATCTCCCTGGTCCGTGGATGTCTAGGTAAAGCTTCTCTCCCATGAACGAGGCACGTCTTGGTTTACTTACAATGAACCCCTTTCGAATTATTTTAATATTTATGACTTGCAGGTGTGTGTGCAGTAACTTATTTCTGCCGATAGATGTGACAACAGACTAGAGCTAGCTACTAGTATATATACTTTAGGTATATCCCACAAGTTCAAATATTTTACTAGCAGTTTTCTTAACCTAATTAATTTCGTTATAATATATATATATATATATATATATACATGTATGTACAGTATATATAAATTAATGTTTTATGTATGTATCATGTAGGAAACTTATGCGTTACTAAACCACTAATCCGATCACCATAAAACTTTGGAAAATTGTTAAGTACATTCTTGGGAACGACGTAACAATTTTTTCAACAAGCAATTTTCAAGTCCAAAAATAGCATGAACTATTACTTCTTATCTTATCTTGAGACTTTTAGTTAGTTGCCAAGCACTGAGGAAGGCGACAACAACGCAGAAACTACTCTGTGCTATGAACTATTGTGTTTATTTTAATAAAAACTAATTTGTGGTGTGGTTTTGAGTTGACTATTTTGTTTTTTACAGTTATCTTAAGACATTTCATTGAATTCATTTCAAACTTTGGTTGCTAGGCAACACTCAACAATCTAAAATTATTTTCCAACACATTACAAACAATATTAAAAAACAATTTGTATCCGAATGCACGTTAATAAATAACATTTAATCAAGAACTTTTATTGTCACACTTTTCTCGAACGAGTACTATAAGTTCAGCTATTATTAGGTTAATAAAATAATAAATTAAGTTAACACGCCATTCATTGACCTTTAGGCGATACGAAGTTTCCCGCGTCAGTTAATCAATAATATTTTTAAATACTCTTGCTTGAATATGACTCAACGCAATGGTTTATTTGGATTAAAATTAGAAAGGTATTTTGTGAATCAAGGGTTAGAAGCTAGTTACAGCTTTCGTACAGTCAGCTGAAATCATGGTTGCCATGTTTCTTATTCGCTCAGCTGATCCAGTGAATGGTTTTGCCCTCTGTTAGCCTCAGAATGACGATAAAGAAACATCGCGTTATTATAATTTTAATTCACTATAAGAGCGCGTAGATTTGGTAATACCCTTTCTTTTGCTATATTTATCTAATACCATTCTTATTTATCTAAGAGCGAATATTCTAGGTCCTCCATCGAATCACTTTTCACAGCTAGCAAATGATTAGATATGATTATAGTCGAATATTTTTGATATTCTAGACGATAGTGAACATATTTTAATATGAAGGAAAAAGTGAAATTTCTCCGACAAGCTGATTCTGGATCTCTTTGCGATATTGTCTCTTTCTTCCCCCCCCCTTCTCTATACAATATTTTCTAATATATATATATTTATATATGTATATGTGTGTGTGTGTGTGTGTATGTGTGTGTATGTGTGTGTGTGTGTGTGTGTGTGTGTGTGTGTGTGTGTGTGTGTGTGTGTGTGTGTGTGTGTGTGTGTGTGTGTGTGTGTGTGTGTGTGTGTGTGTGTGTGTGTGTGTGTGTGTGTGTGTGTGTGTGTGTGTGTGTGTGTGTGTGTGTGTGTGTGTGTGTGTGTGTGTGTGTGTGTGTGTGTGTGTGTGTGTGTGTGTGTGTGTGTGTAGCGTGTGAGTGTGTGTTGCAACGGGCATTTTGCCTTTCCAATCTGAAGAAATAAATTTTTTTATAAATTTGAATTTCAAAACTTGAACTGTAACTAGAAAATATTAAAATTTTTATATTAAAGAAAAATTAAAACAAAGCATAGAATAACAGAGTGGAAAAAGTCAATATTTTATAGTCAATAATAAAAATGTAATTAACAAATATATTTGACAAACCGGGAGTGTAGTTAATTAACTATGCTAATAATGCCGTTAAAGCTATTGCTAAGTGCCGATAATTAAGTGCAAGAAAAACACTAATAAATACTATCTAGTGCACCTGACCACCTAAAACCACCATTGTCATTTCTAAATAATAAGTAAAGTGTGGAAAAATCAATACGGAAATCATACGACTTTAGTAAATAAAAAAGTACACCAAAATTAAATAAAATAGATATTATAAGAACTAAAATAACTGCCTTCAAGCAAGTTGGCTCACGTAAGGGAGAAACCATTCAAGTCATGAGAATAAGCTATCGGAGTTATGAGACCATGCGGATGGAAGAGGAAGTGCGGCGAGGTCAATAAATACGAATGCGCAAGAGGTTTTGGAGGAGTCCGAAAATTTAAAAGTTCAAAACTGCCGAACGAAACTATGCCGGTTTACAGCTAGACAAAAGAATCAAACAAGTCAGATGGCGTCTATGAGAACGTTTCTATTGTCAAATTTATAACGCAAGTTATAAATCGTGAATCGGCAATCGGTACTTCCATTTCTAAGAAAACGTAACTCAAATCGTAACGATTAACCATGGTTTCGCTGTCCGAAAAATCCAAAGGATCCAGGGAGGAAGATAGAAGACCCCAGCCAAAACAAGATCTAAGCTAAGGGCCAGGAATCGAGGAAGTGAGAACTTTTGGCAAGTCATTTTTTAAATTCAAATTTATTATTTAAAATTTAACAAACTTTTCAGAAAAGTATAATTCAGAATTCTGATTCATAAAGAAATAAACAATGGCTTCACTCTAAATAAATTTGTTAAATAGTTTTAAAAAGGGAAAAAAAATCTTATACTTGTATGTAGTATTGAAGTGTGTAAAATCATTAAAATCAGATGAAACAAGTCAGTTTCCCAAAAAGGCAAATTTTTGCATGTAAAATATTCAAATTTCTAATTATAGTCTCTAGACCAGCTTAATAATAAAAAAACCAACAAAAGGATTGTTAATTAAACTTATTAGAGTGGTTTCGACTATAAACTTTTAATAAGGTCAAAAGAGTAAAGATTTGTTGCAAAAGTTTGAATAGTTTAAAATATTAAATATGTTTATTAATTTCATGTAATATTGGTAAATGATTGCGAACTTATTAAATAACTATCAACATAACAGAATGTTATAATAATACTTAAGAAAGATTAATTCAACAGTTACAAATTATGGAAATAATTTACGTATGAGATACTGTAAAATTTCAAAATAAAATTTCAATTTAGTTTTTAAGAAACATAGATTAATTCATAAGATAAATTAAATATATGTAAAAAGTGAATTCAATCAAATATGTAATGTTAAAATAATTTTCTGCATATTGACGAAGGCAGTAGAGATCACGAAGTGTATAATTTTGTTATTTATTATATATTCTTTTTTATCATTAAAATTACTATAAAAAATCGTTTTAATTTATTTCAAAATATCTTGTGTTAATAAATAACTAAAAATTTTAAGTTTTTTCCAACTATAAAACTAATTGTTGCAACGTTATATATCAAGAGTATTAAAATTAATAAAATAATAAATGCAATAAAATAAAAGCCTAATGTTACAACAGGAGACTTTCCTACTGAGAGTAAATTAATTTGAAATATTTGAGCTATACTGAAAAATAGTTGGTTTTTAAATCAAAATCCAGGGACAAGTTCCACTGGCAGATGCAGCTTAAATGTAACGTAGAAGCCTGTAAAAAGGGGAAATGAAGCATGGTCATATTTTGCAAGGCCCAACTTAGATCACCTGTTAAGAATGGCAAGATCTTATGTATGGTATGATTGTTCATGCTAATCAATATGACAAAATGACCAAATAGCCCTCCCAGTATTAGTTAACAGTAAAGGGCATGTTTAGAATAGCAAGTCAGGTCGGCGTGTCGTTGCATGCGCTTATAGAATAACAAGTCAGGTCGGCGTGTCGTTGCATGCGTTTATAAAATAGCAAGTCAGGTCGGCGTGTCGTTGCATGCGCTTATAGAATAGCAAGTCAGGTCGGCGTGTCGTTGCACGCGCTTATAGAATAGCAAGTCAGGTCGGCGTGTCTTTGCATGCGCTTATAGAATAGCAAGTCAGGTCGGCGGGTCGTTGCATGCGCTTATAGAATAGTAAGTCAGGTCGGCGTGTCGTTGCATTCGCTTATAGAATAGCAAGTCAGGTCGGCGTGTCGTTGCATGCGCTTATAGAATAGCAAGTCAGGTCGGCGTGTCGTTGCATGCGCTTATAGAATAACAAGTCAGGTCGGCGTGTCGTTGCATGCGCTTATAGAATAGCAAGTCAAGTCGGCGTGTCGTTGCATGCGCTTATAGAATAGCATGTCAGGTCGGCGTGTCGGTGCATGCGCTTATAGAATAGTAAGTCAGGCCGGCGTGTCGTTGCATGCGCTTATAGAATAGCAAGTCAGGTCGGCGTGTCGTTGCATTCGCTTATAGAATAGCAAGTCAGGTCGGCGTGTCGTTGCATTCGCTTATAGAATAGCAAGTCAGGTCGGCGTGTCGTTGCATTCGCTTATAGAATAGCAAGTCAGGTCGGCGTGTCTTTGCATGCGCTTATAGAATAGCAAGTCAAGTCGGCGTGTCGTTGCATGCGCTTATAGAATAGCATGTCAGGTCGGCGTGTCGGTGCATGCGCTTATAGAATAGTAAGTCAGGTCGGCGTGTCGTTGCATGCGCTTATAGAATAGCAAGTCAGGTCGGCGTGTCGTCGCATTCGCTTATAGAATAGCAAGTCAGGTCGGCGTGTCGTTGCATTCGCTTATAGAATAGCAAGTCAGGTCGGCGTGTCGTTGCATTCGCTTATAGAATAGCAAGTCAGGTCGGCGTGTCGTTGCATGCGCTTATAGAATAGCAAGTCAGGTCGGCGTGTCGTTGCATGCGCTTATAGAATAACAAGTCAGGTCGGCGTGTCGTTGCATGCGCTTATAGAATAGCATGTCAGGTCGGCGTGTCGGTGCATGCGCTTATAGAATAGTAAGTCAGGTCGGCGTGTCGTTGCATGCGCTTATAGAATAGCAAATCAGGTCGGCGTGTCGTTGCATGCGCTTATAGAATAGCAAGTCAGGTCGGCGTGTCGTTGCATGCGCTTATAGAATAGTAAGTCAGGTCGGCGTGTCGTTGCATGCGCTTAAGTGCATTTTAAACAGTAGGCAGGTGGTTAAGAATAGATAGAAGAGGTAGCGAGAAGGTGTAGGGAAGGTTCATTGCAGTGTGTGTATTTATTTATTTATTGGATTTATTGGTTGTTGTGCTTTAGTACGAAGGTACGAGAGACTCTATTAATCAACATTTTCCAGCACCAACAGAAATTTTCTCTCCGCATAAATCACTTTGGGCTTTCAAATACTCTATAGGGTTGTATTCACATCTCTTTGAATCCTTCATAGTGTATCTTTACTCAAAGCAACTGATTCTGTAAAACAAGCGTATCTCTTCTTCATCTCTGTACTAGGAAAGAGAGATCACCTTCTGTGATCCATTACAATTCTTTTCTACAAACCTACATGGCTCATACGAAGCCTTAAAACGCTAAACATAAGGGTTGCTGTTCTGATACATAAATATTGTTAGTTCTTCTTTGTCCCTATAAGTGGGCTCTAGTTCTTTATGTTATGTATTGTGTTGAAAAGAAAAGAGTAAAGATAAATGTAAAAATAATGCACAAAATTATTATTTCTCGATATTTAATAAATTGTTTAAAACAAGATACCTTTATTTCATTACAATTTGTTTCTTTTGATTGTATTATAGAGAATGTTAATCCGAAACGGATCCAGGCTTCGAATTAAGCAAAGTTTGGAACCGCTGACGCACACAGCGGGAATTTATACGTGTTCGGTTTCCAATTACAGATGCTGGCTGGTATTTCCCTTAATATCTGTGCGGTTCGAGGAAAACTGAACCAAATGTTTGTAAGGAAACTTTCTGCATCGCCTTTGAACAAGACTTACATACGGTCTTAAAAAAGAGAGTTTAGCAACTTATAAGATAAAGCCCAGATGAGATAAATCTTTTTAAACAAAAATAATAATTGAAATTTCACGAAATTTCAAAGCAATTGTTTCAAGTAAGTCAAGTTTTACAAAGTTAGAGATACGGGAAAATATTTTAGGAGTTATAAACACATGTTACAAGCAATAGGTTTTTTAATAGAATAGAATATTTTTGTGACATCCAATATAAACCATTACAATGTAAAATCATAGTTTATATGAATATTTTATAAAAGTAGACTTTTTAGAGAGCGAAATATTTTGATATTTCTAGGGCTTAATCTATGGAGGTCTAACTTTATTAATTTGAATAATACCTTGTTTTATAAGTTTTTATTAGTCTTCAGATATAAATAAAGCAATTTCATTTATATAAATAACACTTTAAAAACTGTTGTAAAGAAAAGATTGACAATGAGGCCTATTAGAACCGTGGTTTTACGAGCGCTTTAAAGGAAATTAAAACATAAATAAAACCAGTTATGTAAAGTTCACAGAGTAATCCCCCAAGCCTTGGAATCAAGGAGTAGAGATGCATGTCCATGACCATAAATCCCAACTTTCCCGTGGTTGAGCGTATGTTCCCAAAGGAAGAACAAGTGTATAGGTAATCGCGGACAGCTATCTATAGACACATTTCTATTATCTGTCTGACTGGTCTTAGGATGAGATGCAAATATGTAGCTTAAACCTATATAAGGTAATACTGAACGCAATCAGTGAGTTTGGTTCAGTGTTTTATATTTCTGTGACTGTGGGAGTCAGAAATGAGAGAAATATATTTTTATTGACTTGAAAACTCCTTTTGGGGCGCCTGAACATTTTTGTACGGGAAATTACCTTAATGTTGGACATACTACCAAGTAATATAAAAATAATAACTCGATTCCTACTGAGATAAAAAAAAACTACTTTGGTTACTTTTTATTTTATAATTACAAATAATATAAATAAGTATATTATAATGTCAAATTTTTAAAAACAAAGCAAGAAATATGAAATGTATAAGCAAACAAATCTAAATTTTTGTTATTTTAAAAAGCCGAAAAGAAATAAAATATAAAAGGTTGAAATTTATAATTAGTTACGTCAATGAGAAATTTTGCAAAGATCAAGTAAGGGACTATGGTAGAGGTTTTTTGTTATAATTTAGAAACTAAGAAGGGACAGGAGGACTAGGCAGATGTGGTACGTTTACCATCAAAACAAAAATGACAAATTATAAGGCAGTTTACTTCAAAATTTCATAAAATACCGGCTAGTTTGTAAATACTACCGTACAATTTTCTAATTTGATTGGTAGAAGCCAAAATCTCTGCTCCTCATTGGTTAAAAAATTTAGTGGGAAGGGGAAGGACGCGCTAGAGAAAGTTAAATGCAAAAAATGTGTGGTAGTCTTGCTTCGACCAAACAATAGCGCAGTAAACGCGGAGGGGAACAAGTGCATACGAATAAAGAAAAGTGTTGTGGATATAAGTCTATCCAAAGTGGAATCATAAACAAATTTGTTGTTAATATCTCGATAAGAGTTGTTTGTTACGTAGATTAAGTTTGAGTTGGTTAAACATAAAAAAGGTACAATTTTCTACAAGTTTTAAGAATAGTATCTTTGAACCAGAGAGCAGAGAGCCAGAGGTTCAATGTGAAGTGCCAGAGAAGGAGAAGCATCGAACTAAGGAGCAAGGATTAGGCTCTTGAAAGAAGCTCTTGAAAGAAACTCTTGAAGAAATAAACGTCACAGAACGTGAGTATAATTTTATTTAAACAAAAAAAAACTGAATTTTCTGGTTAATAGGGAACACTTTAATAGCTAAGTTCAATAATAATTCATTTGAATACAGGCAATTCTTAAATTTAAACAAGTACAAAAAAATGTCATTAAATAATGATAAACCAACGATAAAATTTCAAGAGGCAAGAGTTCAAGAGGAACTAATTAACGCCCCGAGAGAATAGGGCTTAGGGAATACTATTTCACTAGATATAATTATATTTTGTTTACCTAAATAATCTGTTCAATAAATATTAAATTCATTATAAAGGATATATTTAAGAAGATAAATTCAACTGCAATGTTTTTTTATATTTAAATAAATGTAATAATAATAAATAGTTCAGTATTAAAGGAATTGTAATTAAGTTTTGTTGCTTTATTGCTGCTATTAATAATGAATGTGTCATTATTATATACAAAGGATTGAAGACGGTGTTTAAGAAAGAAAGGAAATGTGTTTAAGGTGGGTCATAGAGTTAGGAAAGATAATTAATTTACAAATAAATAAATCGAACAATAGATAAACTGGCGCCTAACTATTATAAATAATATAAAGACTAATTTAACCAAATAAAATAATATAATAATGAGTGAGGAAAGTTTTATGTTATAATATACATAGACAGAATCGCAATATTTAGTGGTAAAATAGAACGCGACTTTCCTTACAATTTTTCATTTTCCTCTCCATACACGATTTAGTTTTTTCTCGTTTTGTAATTAATAAGTTTATAATTAAAAAGTTGATGGTAGTTATAATTTCTCATTCTACCCCTCTCTTGTAGTGATTCATTAGTGCGAGGAACTTTTCTCTTATAATTTCTCACTCTATTCCTCTCTTGTAGTGATTCATTAGTGCGAGGAACTTTTCTCTTATAACTTCTCACTCTATCCCTCTCTTGTAGTGATTCATTAGTGCGAGGAACTTTTCTCTTATAATTTCTCATTCTATCCCTCGCTTGTAGTGATTCATTAGTGCCAGGAACTTTTCTCTTATAATTTCTCATTCTACCCCTCTCTTGTAGTGATTCATTAGTGCGAGGAACTTTTCTCTTATAATTTCTCATTCTATCCCTCTCTTGTAGTGATTCATTAGTGCGAGGAACTTTTCTCTTATAATTTCTCATTCTATCCCTCTCTTATAGTGATTCATTAGTGCGAGGAACTTTTCTATTATAATTTCTCATTCTATCCCTCTCTTATAGTGATTCATTAGTGCGAGGAACTTTTCTCTTATAATTTCTCATTCTACCCCTCTCTTGTAGTGATTCATTAGTGCGAGGAACTTTTCTCTTATAATTTCTCATTCTACCCCTCTCTTGTAGTGATTCATTAGTGCGAGGAACTTTTCTCTTATAATTTCTCACTCTATCCCTCTCTTATAGTGATTCATTAGTGCGAGGAACTTTTCTCTTATAATTTCTCACTCTATCCCTCTCTTGTAGAGATTCATTAGTGCGAGGAACGTTTCTCTTATAATTTCTCATTCTATCCCTCTCTTGTAGTGATTCATTAGTGCAAGGAACTTTTCTCTTATAATTTCTCATTCTATCCCTCTCTTGTAGTGATTCATTAGTGCGAGGAACTTTTCTCTTATAATTTCTCATTCTATCCCTCTCTTGTAGTGATTCATTAGTGCGAGGAACTTTTCTCTTATAATTTCTCATTCTATCCCTATCTTGTAGTGATTCATTAATGCGAGGAACTTTTCTCTTATAATTTCTCATTCTATCCCTCTCTTGTAGTGATTCATTAGTGCGAGGAACTTTTCTCTTATAATTTCTCACTCTATCCCTCTCTTGTAGTGATTCATTAGTGCGAGGAACTTTTCTCTTATAATTTCTCACTCTATCCCTCTCTTGTAGTGATTCATTAGTGCGAGGAACTTTTCTCTTATAATTTCTCATTCTATTCCTCTCTTATAGTGATTCATTAGTGCGAGGAACGTTTCTCTTATAATTTCTCACTCTATCCCTCTCTTGTAGTGATTCATTAGTGCGAGGAACTTTTCTCTTATAATTTCTCATTCTATCCCTCTCTTGTAGTGATTCATTAGTGTGAGGAACATTTCTCCTATAATTTCTCATTCTATCCCTCTCTTGTAGTGATTCATTAGTGCGGGGAACTTTTCTCTTATAATTTCTCATTCTATCCCTCTCTTATAGTGATTCATTAGTGCGAGGAACTTTTCTCTTATAATTTCTCACTGTATCCCTCTCTTGTAGTGATTCATTAGTGCGAGGAACTTTTCTCTTATAATTTCTCATTCTATCCCTCTCTTATAGTGATTCACTACTGCGAGGACCTTTTCTCTTATAATTTCTCATTCTATCCCTCTCTTGTAGTGATTCATTAGTGTGAGGAACTTTTCTCTTATAATTTCTCATTCTATCCCTCTCTTGTAGTGATTCATTAGTACGAGGAACTTTTCTCTTATAATTTCTCATTCTATCCCTCTCTTATAGTGATTCATTAGTGCGAGGAACTTTTCTCTTATAATTTCTCATTCTATCCCTCTCTTATAGTGATTCATTAGTGCGAGGAACTTTTCTCTTATAATTTCTCACTCTATCCCTCTCTTGTAGTGATTCATTAGTGCGAGGAACTTTTCTCTTATAATTTCTCATTCTATCCCTCTCTTATAGTGATTCATTAGTGCGAGGAACTTTTCTCTTATAATTTCTCATTCTATCCCTCTCTTGTAGTGATTCATTAGTGTGAGAAACTTTTCTCTTATAATTTCTCATTCTATCCCTCTCTTGTAGTGATTCATTAGTGCGAGGAACTTTTCTCTTATAATTTCTCACTCTATCCCTCTCTTGTAGTGATTCATTAGTGCGAGGAACTTTTCTCTTATAATTTCTCACTCTATCCCTCTCTTGTAGTGATTCATTAGTGCGAGGAACTTTTCTCTTATAATTTCTCACTCTATCCCTCTCTTGTAGTGATTCATTAGTGCGAGGAACTTTTCTCTTATAATTTCTCACTCTATCCCTCTCTTGTAGTGATTCATTAGTGCGAGGAACATTTCTCTTATAATTTCTCACTCTATCCCTCTCTTTTAGTGATTCATTAGTGCGAGGAACTTTTCTCTTATAATTTCTCATTCTACCCCTCTCTTGTAGTGATTCATTAGTGCGAGGAACTTTTCTCTTATAATTTCTCATTCTACCCCTCTCTTGTAGTGATTCATTAGTGTGAGGAACTTTTCTCTTATAATTTCTCATTCTATCGCTCTCTTGTAGTGATTCATTAGTGCGAGGAACTTTTCTCTTATAATTTCTCATTCTATCCCTCTCTTGTAGTGATTCATTAGTGCGAGGAACTTTTCTCTTATAATTTCTCATTCTATCCCTCTCTTGTAGTGATTCATTAGTGCGAGGAACTTTTCTCTTATAATTTCTCACTCTATCCCTCTCTTGTAGTGATTCATTAGTGCGAGGAACTTTTCTCTTATAATTTCTCACTCTATCCCTCTCTTGTAGTGATTCATTAGTGCGAGGAACTTTTCTCTTATAATTTCTCATTCTACCCCTCTCTTGTAGTGATTCATTAGTGCGAGGAACTTTTCTCTTATAATTTCTCACTCTATCCCTCTCTTGTAGTGATTCATTAGTGCGAGGAACTTTTCTCTTACAATTTCTCACTCTATCCCTCTCTTATAGTGATTCATTAGTGCGAGGAACTTTTCTGTTATAATTTCTCACTCTATCCCTCTCTTGTAGTGATTCATTAGTGCGAGGAACTTTTCTTTTATAATTTCTCACTCTATCCCTCTCTTATAGTGATTCATTAGTGCGAGGAACTTTTCTCTTATAATTTCTCATTCTACCCCTCTCTTGTAGTGATTCATTAGTGCGAGGAACTTTTCTCTTATAATTTCTCACTCTATCCCTCTCTTGTAGTGATTCATTAGTGCGAGGAACTTTTTTCTTATAATTTCTCACTCTATCCCTCTCTTATAGTGATTCATTAGTGCGAGGATCTTTTCTCTTATAATTTCTCACTCTATCCCTCTCTTGTAGTGATTCATTAGTGCGAGGAACTTTTCTCTTATAATTTCTCACTCTATCCCTCTCTTATAGTGATTCATTAGTGCGAGGAACTTTTCTCTTATAATTTCTCATTCTACCCCTCTCTTGTAGTGATTCATTAGTGCGAGGAACTTTTCTCTTATAACTTCTCATTCTATCCCTCTCTTATAGTGATTCATTAGTGCGAGGAACTTTTCTTTTATAATTTCTCATTCTACCCCTCTCTTGTACTGATTCATTAGTGCGAGGAACGTTTCTCTTATAATTTCTCATTCTATCCCTCTCTTATAGTGATTCATTAGTGCCAGGAACTTTTCTCTTTTAATTTCTCACTCTATCCCTCTCTTGTAGTGATTCATTAGTGCGAGGAACTTTTCTCTTATAATTTCTCACTCTATCCCTCTCTTGTAGTGATTCATTAGTGCGAGGAACTTTTCTCTTATAATTTCTCATTCTACCCCTCTCTTGTAGTGATTCATTAGTGCGAGGAACTTTTCTCTTATAATTTCTCACTCTATCCCTCTCTTGTAGTGATTCATTAGTGCGAGGAACTTTTCTCTTATAATTTCTCACTCTA
>JBAIZL010000358.1:0-87500 GCA_036971475.1 Prosapia bicincta
TCATCATCAGATTTCTATGTTGTTACTAGGAATTCTTGTAAAATAACGAAACAAACCCTAAACTATAAGTCCAAGGTAAAATCTTGTTTGGATAGCAAGTAATACGTGGAATATTTATGACGTCATAGTAGCCAGGTTAACTCGAAAAAGAACCATTTTCCTATTGATTACACTCATTAAATTCAATCATAATTAGTATCAATAAAAAATTATATTTAATTAAAAACAACATTACCAAAATATTTACATAAACATTATTATATAACAAAAAAGGTATAAAATGATTGTAAAAAAGAGTAAAAATTTAACAATGTACATATAATATTACCAATTTATAACAAAAAAAATATATGTATACGACTAAGGCAAAGATAACCATGTTTAGTTTCTCACCTGTACAAAAAATACATTCATATATAACCTAGGTAAATAAAAAATGTAGATATAGCTAGTTTTAATGAGTACCTACAATAAATCTCTGCTTATGCAGACTTTATATTGTGCAGCTGCTGTGCTATTGTAGTTTCAGTATGCAGGGATCTTTAGAAGAAAACAGTTGCCTCCACTCCAAATAAAAGAATATCAGTTGCATTTGTTAAAATAATTTTATAATAAATTTCAAGAATAAACTATTCCTAATTAATAAGGGTTTGTAAAAATAAAATTGGATAAAAACCTTTCGAGCTTAATAAAACACTAACTGACGCAGTCGGTAGGACATCACACGGAAGTAAATATATATAATTTTTTCAATCCTAATCGCTAACCGAGATACTTCAACCGCGATAACATTGTAGAGTGAATATCTACAATAAAATCGCCAAAAATAGTAGAACGTATATCTGCAAAAATGACAAAGGATAAAAATGTAGAGTGAATATTTACAAGAAGAAAAGAAAAAGAAAGCATCATTCAAAAAGAAAAGTGAAAAATACGCATTGTGTTGCGACGGTAGCAAATGAGCAAAGTATTTTGGAATGTACTGTAAGTAAATCCTAGAAGTTATTTTAAGTAAAAGATTGTTATATATTTAGTATATTTTAATTTTATATTTTGAAATAATGTTATAAAATAATGGCTACTCCCTCATTAAATAAAGTATATCTACACATGATACCAGAGTTTAATGGTAAGCTCATTATGCTCCATAGATTTGTCTTTATTTGTTACAAGGTTGTTAGTAGGTTCTATGTAGTTTAAAATCCAGATCATTTTCAAAATAAATATATATTCTCATCATTACTTGATAAATTAAAAGGCCAAACTTTATAGATAGATGTTACCTCAAACTCTTATAATTGCAAAGAAGTAAAAAATGTTTTAGTAACTAGATTATTTAGACAAGAGAGACTGTTTCACTTTAAACTTAGAAATGGCAGAATTAAAACTAGAAAATAATGAATCATCATTTATATTTTATGACAGAATGCAAAAACTAATTAATTTTAAAAATATTCATTTTTCTTTTTAATAAACAGCCCAAAAAGCAAATTGCAAAAGATGTTTTAATTAAATATGTGCAAAAACTACCTTTAAGAGTTCTTCTTAGAAGTTTGTATAAACCCTTGGGACCATTAATGCGTACGAAAGATCTTCAAACCCTTTATGAAGCACTTAATTTGCTTACATACGATTTTCAATTTTACATTATGAAATGTTTTGTGTAATATCGAAAAACACTAAGTCAGTAGTCCTCCAGTACTGTGAATGTAAAGCAGCCAACAGCCCATCGATAGGCCAAGTCCCTAGCATTTCTCGGGGGTTGTACACTATAGTATTTACTACATTTCTCAATGAACGAACGTTATCTAGAGACCGTCGCAGCTGTTACCCTCTACACAAAAACTCAAGTGGTTCTGCGCTGGGGATGTTGATTCAGTGACTCTAATGGATCGGTGATTTTAGTGACAGCACCAGGCTTGGATCAGTGACCTTTACCGGTGACTTTAGTACCGGTGACAAAAGATACTGAGACAGATCTGTATGTGCCAATAACAGGCAGAGATACTGGACTGGGGACTAAAAGACAGTGGCACTGACATTATTATTATGAAGTTTCTGCAATACATACAATGACGTAATTAGTTGTATAATCTTTTATCAACTACAAAATATCAATTTATTGACAACATAGGTTTAATTACAAAATAAAGTTTATTTACAGAGTTGGGTGTTTGTATTAACAAAAATTATTTTTCTAACCTGATCAAGACTTAACCGAGATCTGTCCTTTAAAATGTAACCTCCCTTAGAGAATAGTCACTCATACGGCACCCTTGTAAGGTACCCTGTAAGATAGCCTGTTAACAAAAATGTTGTTTCACTAGTTTGCATAAATTAGGATAACTATTGGAGTTTACACCTTGCTTTTTCCTTTCGGAAAAAACTCATTTTACTTAAAAATAAACTCATACTTAATTAAGAACAAACTATAGTGGCTACGGGACACAACACTGTCACTGTCCTGAAATCTGACCCAAATCGCCCACTCACACACGACGTAAACGATTAGAACCAGTGACTGCGACAAATCAACCAATGACAGCCTCGGTAAAATATCAGTAACTATAAATTCAGTGACGGCGAAACTTTGCCCAATCACAACTGAGAAAATTCCCCTTCTATTTCAGTCAACGACACTTCACGACAATCGGCACCGTGAGCCGAGCGGTTATAGTAGATCCAGCGACAAATAAACCAATGACAGCCGCGTTAATAATCAGTAACTTTCCAGCCAATGACGACGAAGTTTTGCCTCCGATCGATCCGTTGTAACTGGGACTGGAATTTTCCATATTTTTTCACTGGTACCACCAGCGATAAACAAATATCAGTGACAAAATCACCGGGACAAAAATATGACCATCCCTATTCTGCGCACCTCCAGGTCACCAGCCAGACTAATATTTGATCGTGACTGCACAAATTTTAAACTGATATATTAAGTTACAGAAATCCATTTTAGTACGGAACCCTTTTGTTTTAAAGTTTCCCGAATCTCTAGCGTTCAGTTTATGTCTTTCAAAGCCCATGTTTCTTTTTATATTTTTAATGCATACCTTAACAAACTTTATAGATAGCTTTAGAAATTAAATTTCAACCTTTTCAATTTCGGTTAAGAATTACACACACACACTTATGAACTACTAAGGCATTCAATATACCTATGCGTTAGTAACGATAAGGTAAAGAGATTTTTAAAAGTACACAAAATTTTAGTACTATATGAAATGCAACCTGGTTTAGCAAACTAATGACTATAGTTAACGGCTAAAGTTTGCGCCCTTGCCATTACACATACAAGCAGTGTTTGTCGGTGGACCTAATTAATATTAACCTACGTATAATTAAATTAATTGGGTTATGTTGGCACAAATGTTTAGACTTGACTGGGTGGTGACTGTGAAGAGTGTAACTAGTAATTCGATATGGTAACATAAACTGAAGGTTTAAAAATTACGGACAATGCTTTTAAACACATATTCTCCCTATTGTGGCAGATATTTGTTGTATTTTTAATTAGTAAAAATATATAATGGTATATATTTCGTTATTCAGCCGACGAATCTGAAGAAAATTCTTATTTTAAATATCAGAGGAGTATACAAAAAATTCTAATTATTTTATTTTTACGTTTTTTTTATATATTTGATATATTTCCCGTTGTAGTGTGTGTGTGAGTGTGTGTGTGTGTGTGTGTGTGTGTGTGTGTGTGTGTGTGTGTGTGTGTGTGTGTGTGTGTGTGTGTGTGTGTGTGTGTGTGAGTGTGTGTGTGTGTGTGTGTGTGTGAGTGTGTGTGTGTGTGTGTCAGTGTGTGTGTGTGTGTGTGTGTGTGTGTGTGTGTGTGTGTGTGTGTGTGTGTGTGTGTGTGTGTGTGTGTGTGTGTGTGTGTGTGTGTGTGTGTGTGTGTGAGTGTGTGTGTGTGTGTGTGTGTGTGTGTGTGTGTGTGTGTGTGTGTGTGTGTGTGTGTGTGAGTGTGTGTGTGTGTGTGTGTGTGTGTGTGTGTGTGTGTGTGTTAACAATTCGTTGTATAAAATTAAATGTTAGACCCACGTTATTAATTACGTAGGCAATATATAAATTCTACTGTCTTACGTCAAAACGTAAAATCTTATCATAGCGTGGAAAAACACCGTTTATTTGTTTAATGTTGCAGTATGTTCAAACCCTTAGGGTAGTTTTCCTTGCAAAAGATGTTTTCAAAATAAGGTTTTACCCCATATTTATTCATCTTCTGGCCATTCCAAGTAAAGTACGCCAAATGTCGCTCGTATATTTTCCTTCCGAAGGCAAACTCAAAGATAATATGATTGTTTACGTTTCATCAGGTTTTTGATTCCAGGGTAGTAAAATCGAGGGATGGAGAGATTGGCCTGAGGAACCTAGATATTCATGTTTTTATAAAAGCAAAACCGATTTAGCCCTCCTTTTAACCTACACTGTCCTACTCAAGCTGATTGAAGGAGCCTTTTAGTTGGTTAACGAATTTTATTACAACAGTGTTTTTTGTAATAGTAATTTTATTAAATTAACGCCTCTGAAGGACATTGGTTGGTGACGAAAAGATGGCCAATGAATTTTCAAAGTTAAATTTGTCTGTGATATAATCGAAATCTTCCTGCTAATCACTTTTTAAAATAGATTTTCGTAAATTCGTTATCGTTCTCTTTCATTATCAACTGTATTTTGTCTTTATATTTGTTACAGATTTTCCTTATCTTCCCTTTATGGTTGGTGAATTTTATACGCCTGAAAACTTACACACTCAAAATCTTTTCCAGGCATTTGATGCGCCTTTGCCAAAACGCACACGTGATAATAATATTTCTGGTGGCATACCGCTTTCTTTTATGATGAAAAACTATTAATTATTTCAAACACATAGATTATCTATTTGTTCCTACCAGCCAGTATTTCTCTTCCAATAAACCTTAACAAACACTCTACGAGAACTGCAAACAGAAATATAAATATATTTAGTGTGTGTTTCATTAAACTAAAACCACGAGTTAAGGGTAACATTTCTGTCTTTAGTTTCATCCCTCTGAGTGCAGTCCGGCCGCGTTCGTATATTTCTACTAGACAAATCGACAATATCTCTTTCCGTGGTGCTATCTACGTCAAAATTCGTTGCAACACTACTTTATATATTTCTGACATTCAGTTTCATGTTTGCCTTTTGATAACAGTTGATGTGTATACTATGTAGGATTTCAATAGTGTCATTCTTTCGTCATCAACGCGATTTAATGGAAATATTAATGCCTACCAAAAACGAGTTCTCTCAAATGTTTTTAGTTTTAAATAATTCATTCAAAATATTCGAAATATGAAAGAAATTATTTTAATCATTTGTAAACATAAATACTGTTGAAAATTTGATACCAACGAAAACATAAGTTAAACTTACCAACATACGCGACACTTTTACGGAATCAAAGATTCTTAAAACATGATTATGTAATTTACTACGTCACTATGTAGCTATATTACAATAGAGGTACACACGTACCTGGTATAGTTAGATGCGGTTACAAAATAATAATTGTACACATATTATAACATTGTAGCCGTCTTGATTTTGCTTGATATCGCTGAGTGATATTTAAAAACGTATTCAAATACATCATAATTTTCTAAGCTAAACCAAGTTTGAGTATTTTTATAACGGAAAATAATTGCAGAGTTATTTTATATAAATTAATATGTAATGAACTTACCTACGTTGTCTCTAATAACTCGATTTTAATAAATATTTTTTGACCGTAATTACATGAGGCTGTATAGTCATTTACGTAAGTTAAATGATATCTACTTAAATTTTGTGATATTTCAAACTTATTATCCGTTATAAGAAGTAACTTTTAAAGTTATATGTAATAACCAAGTTATTAACACGGAGGTTTTTGTCATTTAAATTGAAAAATATGGTAATAAATTTGAACTATACCGTTTTGAGTTCTATTTTTATTAACAGATATTTATAAATACAATTTATATTTACGTAAATATAACATTGGACAGATAGTGATTAACTTGAGAAAAGTTGATTAACCTTCCAAAGCTGAAGTTTTATTTCCATAGAGAACCAATCCTAACCTAACCGGATACTTTATAGCTACATTTTAACTTAGGTAGATAGTAATATTCCATAATTTAATGCTGTATTTTATTAAGAAAGTTTGAACTCATACATAATGATATAACTAAAGGGTTTTGGCAATTTTAAAAGTTCTGTAGTTCGATGTTACCTGCAATAACTTTAAATAAATAATACAGTTCGCCCACCAGGAGAACCGAGGCGACGTATGAGGGGTGCGGGGAAGTATTCTCATAAAAAACCCCATCTACCTTACATCCCTTCCACTCCCAAAGCATTGTCTCTCGCACGCGCCAGTTAGTACTAGCCCAGTCACGAACATTCGCCTGAACATTTTAGTTGATATTGTGATTGGGTCAGTTGTCTTCACCGTCATTGACAGTGATCAGGTAGGTCTAACGACAAGGTCTAACTGTGATCAAGTAGGAAGGGTGATGTTTTTTACAATTCTGCAAAGGGTAGTTCACTACCAGCAGGGTCAAATGTGAGGGTTTGTCACCGCATTCCACGCATTCCTTCCAGCTCGGTTCTCCTGATGGTTGAACTGTAAATCCCAACCAAAAATAAGACTCTTTGTTTAAAATCACTTCCATCTTTGTAATTATGTCCTCTCCATTAATTGATTGATTTGCATTTAAATGTACATAGGCTTTAAATAAAACGTTTTATCCATCGTTACGAGATGATATATTTTTTCAATTAAAAAGCGACGCTATAGTTGTTTCAAAGCCTACTATCTGTAGTAGCAGGCATTTCTGTTACCTAATTATTCGCCACACCTTGTATGTATAATGTAATAAATTCATGTAATTGTGGTGTAAAATAATGCTGTTTTATAAACAAAATTCAAGTTTATACAATGTGTCGTGTTTGTAGGCTTTGATAACGCTCTTGTTTATTAGAATTTTAAGCACTAATTAAGTTTACTGAAACCTTAAACTTAAAAATGTATTTAAAAATACATTTATATATATATATATATACTCGCTCTTCTACTGTTGTTGGGTTCACCTCGTCAATGCTGGATGAGATTCTAGCGAAACGTCGGAACTGCGAATTTATGGACTGCAGAATGAACGGATGTACTCCAGATAGTAACAATTCATCATATTTTTCCATCCGTGAAGGAATACGTATCAGCATATATATATATATATATATATATATATATATATATATATATAAACGACAACGAATATACCTGAGAAGAACCGCTTCTGAACACCATCTGATCAGGTGTTATCGATATACAAGTAACCAGAAACCAAGAGGCCAATCGAGTAAGTCGAATAAATCGAATTGAGCGGAATGGTAGATTAAAAGGTTGCTGAACATTTCGGAAAACACACATCCACGCACACCGCATGCCTAGTGCTACTGGTTTATTATATTCACTCATTAAAAATGTACATTTACTTTTAATAAGCTCATTTATATATATAGCATTTGGAAGCATAAAATAACAGATCCAAATTCAAGTACAAATTAATTTTGGCTCTATGTTACTGGAGAAATGAACTCCCTTCTAAATGTTAATTCCTTGAAATGTATAAATGAGTATAAAACGTTTGTGTAACCACTGGCTGCTTTTGTTTCTATAATTTATTTAAAAGGGTCGCGTCATATATATTTATTTTGTAACAGATGGAGCCACTTTAGTTTGGGTGTTACTAACAATATAGTGGTGCTGGTGTAAAAGTGGATGTAAATGAAGACTTGTAAGACAAAAATACAAACAATAGTTAAAAAACAATCTCTGCAAAAAGTAAATTAATATCTGATAAAACTTGTATTTTATAATTCTATACGTTCATCAGTCATAAAGGGACATAAGCACAGAAAACGTAAATCAAGACTGTCGACTTAGCATTCTCCATGTAATGCAGACCTAATTATATAATCCTCGCCTAGATGCACTTGTTGAGTTCATACTATTTAAATTTAATGAGTATCAATTTATTAAATTCTCGTTTTCAATTGAAGAGAATAACGAGATAAATAAAGACAAAATTATTACTTACAAAAAGCAGGCAATGATACCGCGTTTTAGTTCCGCAATAAGTGTTGTATTGTCCCGAGCCATAAATTCCCTCTGCTCCCTCTGCGGGGTAATGACGCTGTTTCTAACCAAACATATTGCAAATGTATGCTTTCAGGTACGAGTATCGGATATTAGCGTTATGTAGCCGCAGAGGGAATGCAACAATACGAAGTCGTTTAGTACTAGAAAACCATAATAGATGGCGGGCATGTAGGAAACAATGAAAGGAAAACGCGTTATATTTTTCACATTTAAAGTATTTTGACTCTACAAAGTTACACCAATATTATTAAACATTATATAAAAATACTAATTTAATATTAAATATATTTATAATAGTTGGTAATTATTAACACCAATATTTAAAGTGTGTTCGTATAGTACAACTAGTTTCTATATTAGTGAAAACTTACTGATACAGAACGTTTTCGATCGCTATTTGGCGGTCTTCATCAGTGTCTTCTGCTTGGAGATGTCGGGTTAGGCGGTGACGGTTTTAAATGTAGGTTTTCAATAGTATCAAAGAGTATGTGTGATTATATTGTGTTTGTTTGTTTATTAGGTTTGTACTTTGTGTTTTCGTGTGTCTGTAAATTTCATACTGTTCTCGTGTGTTGAGATGTGGTCAATTTTTGTTGATGTGTAAGATTTCTAGGTTATGGTAAATGTCTGTATATTGTGTGTCCTGTTTCTTTTATGTGATTGTAAAATGATTGTTAAAGTGATTAATTAAGATTTACCGAACGCAATGGACTACAAAATTCAAGAATAGTTTCTGTAATTAACTATCCAAATTTCAAAAGCAGATTACCTCCGGTTGTCCTTTCTGAAATGTTACCATTAGTTGTGACGTCATGGAACAGTGTTGCCACATCGGCTTTTCGTGCAACACATATCTTAGTAAACAATCCTCTCACTTTCAACTGTACTGGATGATGAATGACAGTCCTACAGAGATATATTGACTAAAATGGCACATCTAGGGATAAGCTGACTATGCGGGCTGTAATCTTCCCTGTCTATAGGAATTGCACGCGTTGTACTTCAGTTCTGTCTCTCTTTCAAGTTACTTTAATCTTGCGTGTTCAACCTGACCCGTTATCATTGGATAACCTTGGCAAAATTTGCTTCAATATGTGAAGAAACCTATTATAAACCAAATGTAAATTTCAACTCCCTGTGTCAAAACTGCAAAATATAATTCTCTGCATATATCCTATATATAAGATATTAAAGTACCATGTTATAAAAAAATGTAGTATATTTGAAATTTCTGTTTCGAACTATTTATTATGTACTAATAAATTTTCTTTTATATATATATAGTCCTTACGCCAATATAGTTTATTTTTAATAATGAAAATTGTTATTGAAAACTTACATTTGATTTAATAATGTTTTTATATGTTGAGGTCCTTAGATGTATTGCGTATCAAACGTTTGTTATTTAGTAATAATTTATTATGAGTTCACTTTTATTCTTTGGCACACCCTACATAATTGCACATTTCCGGTTGGAGTTCATGCACAAAGAATATAGGCCAAACTGTTAAACTATAATCACTTTAACTTTTCTGTGTTATTAATCTGACTAGAAGTTTATACTAAGAAAAGTAAAACTCATATTTTCAAAGTTGAACCATAAACTAAACTGTAACGCTAAACCAAACTGCCCAAATGGAGTAACAGAGTTTTGTAAATGTAAAATGTATTCTTAATGTTATACACTGTTATACAACAAAAGCCGTCACTTTGTATAAATCTATCTGAAATCGCCATTCTGTTGGGTTTGAATGCACAGTGTTATCCACCATTAAACTCCACACACTGTTAACAAATACCTTTACACGTCTATGTGCGAGCTCTATGGTGCATTCAATGAGAGGTAAAGCAATGCCACCTTTACAAACGCAGACATTTAGACTACATCAACACAACAAACCTAATCAAAACAAGAGATCCCGAATGCGTTAATCTCAAGATTCCATTGTCAGTGAGTCGCAATCAGGAAGAGTAGCGCCAGTGAAACGTAATTGTTTTATGTTTACACGTCATGTGTCGTGGAATTGGAATGTTCATGGGGTTGAGGAATATTCAGCCGAAATGTCGAAACCTTAAGAATACCACTGATACTAATGTATAGGTCATGTGTATTGTTAAGGAATAACTTCCCTTCTTTACAGAAATATATGTATTTTTGAAGTGAAAACGTCTATAGCGACCTACAAATACTTCTTGGATAGACATAAACATACAATTTCGCGACCGTGTAATTTTCGTTAGGTTAAGCTACAAGTCACCTGAAATTGAAATAAATGATGACATATGGTTTCATATATCAGCTGATTTTATGTAATGCTTTATATTGGCAAACAGCTGTGTTAACTTCTAGGTTATATTAAATTATTTATTGAACATTGATAAGGAAAAAGGTTACTAACAAATAGTTTTTATCAGTTATTAAATAGGCCTACATTATTTACATTTTTATGAATTTCAATACAAATAATTCAATATAACGATAATAATAAGCTATTTATTTCTATTCCAATTTTTTAAACGAAAACATCCTTACGTTACCTGTTACGTTTTAAGGGATGATTTCAATTGAATTTGTTTAAAAAAATTGAATTTAGTAAACATCTAATATATGTTTTTCCTAACTATTTTTTTTTATTATTAAGTGCAATGAATATTGTTCTCTATTAATTATACTCTTCAAATATAAAAATACTAAATGAAAAAGCAATTCATTATTTTAACTATTTTCATTAAAAATGTTGCAAAACATTTAGGACTAATTGGTTATTTGTAGTTCAAATTTTGGTGTTAAATGTAAACAAATTGTAACATTGTCACCATAAAATAAATGTTTATAATCTTCTATTTTATTTTATTCGTGAAAACTTTTGCAAAACTACTAGCTTAATTTGTTATTAGTCGTTTAAATTTTGGTGTAAAATGTCTGTATTATTGTTCCTTTAAACATTACAAGTTTTTAGGTAATTCTCATTACGCAAATTAAATGTGTTTTCTATTCAAAATATATGTAGGCGTGGCTACATAAGTTATCACTTTTGTCGTCATTGCTCCAAGTGCTGGAATATAATTCATTTCATTTTACCTTTCTACGGCGAAATAAAGCGAGATACAAAATGTAATGTGTGTTATAAGGGAATGTGCAATTATTAGCTTCATACAACCTGATTCTAGGGAGGATAAAACAATCGGGTAGGAGGTGTTTTTGCGCTGTACACAACATACTATACCTATGATATTTTATTATTAATTTCAATGTATCAAGTAAAGAGATGAGCCAGGAAAGGAATAGACGTCAACTTGTCGAGGACTTACGCTAACTGGTTTCACCGTAAAATTGTTTTTAGAAATAGAATTACCACTCATTTCATTCCGCTATGCATAAGGTAAGAATGGTAACCTTTTACGTAACGGCGTCAACGTTTCCTCATTAAAATTCAAGAGGCTGCTGCATAGAAATGTTTCATTAATGTGTATATTTTATTTCCCGCATAAAAGACTTTAATGCTGTTAAATAAATGTACATATTTGATACTAAAGGACAAGTAAATAGCCTGAGATGTGAGTAGCGTTTTATGTTTAAAATGCCTGAATAAAGAAAATACTTCAGAGATGAAATGAACAAACTATTTATAAACATATATGTTATGCTTGAAAACAAAATAGATCTAAAACAGAATAAAACTAACTACTGATAATAAACACTTGTTTATTTTTCATTCACATATGTTTTGAGAACACAAAATGTCTTCCTCAGTGTGTTTTCAATATACAGATACAAAGTGTGCCAGTAGATTTCGCTTATTTTCCCAATTTGTTCAAAATGGCCTTATCACCTAAGGGTGAGGCCATTTTAATATCTTTCCCATTTTAACTCGAATATATAAATGTATTTTAATATATTAAAAATATACCCTCCCTCTGTTTTCGCTTTACCAGGTATTTTAGAAATGACCTTGGCTCTTTCTTTCTGTTTCTCCAGACTTAGTTCTAAAGGCATAGTTTAAAACTTTTGGTACATCATTCTACTCTGAAAATTCTTATTTGAGCTCAGAAACTGTACAAATCAACGGTAAAATATTTTTATTTGATTCATAAACCTAATTAGTCTTTATTAAAAAAACTTCTAGTGCTAATTTTGAACTCTACTCCAATAAAACCTGATTGTTCGTGTTGAATATAGCTTTTAATATAATCCTCGTAAAAGAGCGATAAAATGAAATTAATTTATCTGTAGCATGTTAGAGGAGGTAGTTAAGTGAATGGAGAAAACGATATAAAGAATGGAGCATTTTATAAGGAAAACGTACAGAAAACCTGGATAAATGAGGATTAAGTCTATAAAAGCTGAGAAAGTTGAATATAGAACGATATTATGCTGCAAATATCGTAATATAAATAAAAATCTACGAAAGGTAGTAAAGCATAAATAGCGCAAGTATGGCGATTGCTTCATAAGAACTCGTACAATGGTTACGATACGTTCATAGCTATTCAACAGCGAAGCAGCTATTATCTACCACCTGAAGATAACGTATAGAAAACGTGAATAAATGAGGATTAGGTCTATAAAAGCTGAAAAAGCTGAATATAGAATGAAATTATGCTGAAAATATCATAACATAAATAAAAATCGCGTGAAGGTAGTAAAGTATAAATAAACGAAAGCTTGGCGATTGTTTCATAAAAATTGGTACAATGGTTACGATACGTTCATAGCTATTCAATAGCGAAGCAGCCATTATCTACCCCCTGAAGTAAAATAAAGATATAAAACTACATCTTTAATCAAACATCACTGGAGGAAGACACGCAACTTAGTTACAAATGGGTTTTTCCCAAAAAGTATGCAGCTTCTGATTAAAATTAGAATATTTATTTCTACATGTTTTAGGCAAGTCTAAATGATAAAGTGAGAGACAGAACCAAAGTTCAAGGAATAGTATAAAGTTTAATAAAATACAGATAACAAGTATTTAATAATTTATGACAAAAGTTAACAGTCGATACGCGAATAAAAAATAAATTATAAAGTTCACAGTTTGGCCATACTGATACTCTGACCAGCGCATTAATTACACCTTGTCAGCTGCACTAAGTCCACATTAATTAAGCCAAATGTTGCAAAGTAGTTTTTATCACAGCTTGTGTTGTTTATTTTAACTTGCGTTTGTATACGTTCGTTACGCGTAATTGTTTTTTTCCGAATCATTTTTTTATTCTTACAGTAAACAAAACAATATACATTTACTTTAAAGTCTTTACCATTTGGCTGCGTCATTGAAAATGATTATAATATAACCCAATTAATGGTAACTAAACAAAATAAATGAAAACCCAACTGCCACAATAAAATATTGTATTTATTTTATAAATCGATACTTGATATACACTAAATTTACGAGTGACTATCTTCAGAAAGATTCGTAAAGTCAGTAGATCAAATGTTGATTATAAAACTTTTGTTTTTATTGTGTTTATTGCGTTTATATTTATTATGTATGGGTAAAATCAATTAAGTTAATAAAATTCTATACCCTGACCCATTTGAGCGTTAAAGTCTATTATTTATACGGTTAAATACTGTTATTGTTATAAAAATTGCAAGTGTAAATGAATAAGAAAAGTGTTTAGTTAATCCCGAGTTGATCAAGAGAATACTTAATCAGCGGATGTGGTAGACAGATATATTGATTATTATAAGTATTTAAAATACCAATATTGAAAAATGGTTTTTCCATATTTGCAAAACCCATCAGAGAGTTATAATTAGGAAGTTACAAATGACAAATGATATTATCTTAGCTTTCCATAAGACCATCTTTCTTCCAGCTCGGGCAGGTCTCTACGCTCTACAACCTCTTTATTCAAGTTAAGGTTTTATTACAACAATCAACACATAAATCATTTTCGCTCCAAATCTAAATTTCATAATAAACGAGCTAGTAAGGAATTTTCCTGACACTTTATTAAAAGATATGATATATTTTATAAACGTTAAAAATTCTCATCACTGTCATGCAATGCTAAAATCTATCTCTCAGATTATGATAGGGATTTTCGTTGCCATTATACTAATGTTGTAACGGTTGAGCCTTTTTACTGGGGTAAGGGCTTATCAGGGCTTTATTAAAAATTAATGTTAATTACTAATTAACAAATTAATTAACCTTACTCACCAGAGGCTCCTAATTCTCCGTCTCAGCCAGGCATAATATTGTCTTTCTGTAAACGATCTTCCGATATCTTCGGAAGGTAGAATTAGGTTACTTGAAATGAAATTGAAAGTTTGTTACGTTCTAGTTTACTTGTGAAATAGGAATTTAAATTTTTAAAATACAAAGTCATACAATTTATTAATCAGTGACAAATTACAAAAGAACAAATGACACCAATGTGTCGAGTAATTTACTTTTAATTACTGCTAATTATTCCATACATTTTAATTACTTATTAACCTTTATTATTATATTTATATCGAAAAGATAGTAACTTAAGTTTTTAAATTAAATTTTTAGAAATTAATATTCGAAGGACAATTTCTACCGTTCATGTGTTAACCGTTTATCAATTAAAAATTCTTCAACTTAGTTGACATCAAAATACATTTTCTTTATTATTATCTAGAACATACCTGCTTGTGCACATTACTTATTTTAAAAACACTTTAACACATATTAAACATTGCCCATGGCTATTGGAATCACTAAACACTTAACACATCGCTCTTGCAAATCAGCGCACTTAAACAAAAATGATATTAACTTTTATTTATTTGAAACATATGAATAATCGCTTCTGAATTCTTCTTTAGTTACGTTAATAAAATTTGGTACCGGCCTTGAAATCTTAAATTTTGAATACTGGAAGCTTACAAATTTCTCAATTATGTCCGAAAATGCCATTACGTCTGTTCTGTTCAGGAACCTCTGGACGCCAACGGAAATCCCACCCTTGGTTATTATTTCGAATTTTTCGATTGGTGCATTTGATCTGGCGATATCACACCATGCTTGCGTCACATGAGGTGATGTCAGTTAATGACCCTGAGTTACTACCTCGTACGATATTTTACATTTTTACCCGCTAGGGGTGCTACTATCTATGCTAGTTCACAATGAGCACGAATAAAACAAAAATTTTCTTTTATATTGGGAAGATATAATTATTAAATAAAAATCAAATATATAAATGAATTTATATGTAACACCTTATTTTTAAGAGTGTTACAATGTATCAAATTATTTTATTAATAACAGGATATAAATAAATAAATATATTTATATTTATATCATACCGATATTATTAGTATTATAATCACGAATACAAAAATTATATCCTAATATCTGGTCATTCATATAAAAAAAATATTGTTAATAAATTTGCAAATGTAAGTACATGTCTGGGTTTGGATAAATTTGCAAAATTCAAAACATGTTTTTTCTTATAAAGTTTATTATAAGGATTATAACTTAATTCGGATTATGAATTTATTTGCAATGTATTTTCTAAATCGCATTGCAAAGTTTACCCTGAAATATTAAGAATATAATACCGTACATAGATCATAAAAATTAAAGGTACAGACGTATTGAAACCATATAGTTTAAATATATATAAAAACTTAAAATGCATTGACTCACAATTTTAAATTTTGTAAGGTAGGCCGGGTGTTGTATGTTAAATGCCCGAATATTTATTATAAATGATTTTAGTTTTAAAACTTTCAAATATTTTTACTAGTAATGGCTATATTTTTGTTACAAGTAAGTGTTGCAGTTTATTGTGTTCTATTGTATGGAGGTCGTAACTCACAGTTCCCTGTAAAGGTCATGTGATTAAAGTTTTGTCTGGTCTTGATTTGAAATTAATAATTTTTTTGTTGTTGAAAATGTATAAATGGCAGTCCACTTGCAAGCCCTAGCTTTTCAGACATGACCAGGTATCAAGTAGAGAGTATTCTCTCTTCACCCAGATTAAAATCAGGTCAGCAACCCTGCTCACCTTGGGTCATAATTTTCCCTTATTCCCAGCACTAGGGGATCATTGTGTCCGTTTCTTAGTTCTACCTATTTCCATCTACCCTTCATTGTACTACTTACATAAGGCTGTAACAAGTAGACAGTTATTTATGACGCCGATAGAGAGTAGCTTGATATCATGTACGTAATCATGTACAAGTGTATCATAATAGGCTATTTACACTACATCCTACAACAGGAGGTTTTTCTCTTTACCTTAACCCTACCTATACCCACAGTATATTCCAATCCTTTGTTGGAGATAGTGGACGTACTATATGACCGCCATTACGCAATAACTACCTTATATTTCCACATCGGACTGCATTAATTATGATACTGCAATCTAGCATACATAATTCCAAAAAGAACCTTATACACAAAGGTATCTTTGTAATGCAGCACAATATGCCATACTACACTATTGCCATATTATATAAAGCCGAATTATTTACCTAATAAATATTTTGTTGTGGCCAGTTTGATTATAATAAAACTAAATACCCACTTAGCGTAAGCTAATTGGAAAAAATTTAAATTTACTTCAATGATGCGCCGCTCCGATAATGCACGTATATATTTAGGCGAGGCTTTCAGTTCGTTTCATACAGCAAACTGTTAGCTTACGTTAGGAAACCCTTTTTGATTTTTATTTAAAACTAATTGAACCTATCTCTTAGCTACAGTCTATACGTCCCTTATAGATAAATTATAACTATATTTCGAAGTGTTCTATTTTTATAGTGTATAGTCTTATGTGTTATTTTAAAGAGATTTAAGTTGTCAAAATTTTCCAGTTATTGTAATCAACGACAAGTTTTATTATTTTCTGTGTTCCTATAAAAACATAAATGATCTAAAACTTTTCACTAAAGATTTTTTTTTATAAACTTCTTTATATTTTAGGTGACCTGAGAAGGTGGGTGTGAATGTAGGTGGCCCAATAAACACATAAACGCTTATTAAAGTATAATATTAAACGTTATGTCTCGAAACAAGGCTTCGCTACATTATGGCCTGTTGGGGGTCATTACGTCTGCAGTCGTAATTTCGTAACTGACTGTTATATGTTCCCATAAAAGTGTGCGATCGATATTTCACTCACAATAGTCTTCTCCGAAACTCCACACAAGTAGAGTAGGAGAGGATTTAACGGATGACGTTGGGTTTCCTGTCTCTCAAGAGGATTGGAAGAAAGCATTTGTCCTATATAATACAGAGCACTTGAAGGTGATAAATCTTGTGACAGTTTCTTACAGTGCTCTTTATCGCTTATTAGAAGCGTCAGAATATGTCTTCCAGAGAGAGAAAACATTTATTTTCTTGATGGCAACAGATTCGCGCTCATTAAGTGTTGTTTGAGCACAGATCTGTTACTTGAGTTTACTTTCGGCCTTATCTCATAATGTAACATTAAATGAAGATTCATTGTTATTAAATTAAAGGTTTAAAAAATCATCATATTCACCCTGAGGTATGTTTTCCTGCCTTTATAAGGCTCCATATTATTTAGCTTTAATATATAGTCAACTGCTGTTTGATGTTTTTGCTTGTGAAACTTGTATTAGGAAAATACATCTCAATAACTTGAAAAGCGTCAGTCGAAAATATAGTTAACGTCGAGATGATAAATTTACACACACACACACACACACACACACACACACACACACACACACACACACACACACACACACATACACACAGATATATATATATATATATATATATATATATATATATATATATATATATATATATATATATATATATATGTTCACTGTAAAGTGATCTTGTGATTTTTTCATTTCATAAATCTGAAACGAAGTTAGATTTAATCTTATATACTTGGGGATCTATACTTGAGGATGGACATCTACAAACTTTGTTACTATGAAGGTTTTTGTTATAAAAATATGTAAATCAAATAGAAATTACTTTACTATTAAGTGACATCAAACTCCACAAACTTAAAGGCGATTTTGGGACGAAATTTGTATTAAATAATGCTTCTAGTAAACCACAAGTATTAACACAGCTCACATTTTTATTGTTGGTATTTTAAAGTTTAATCATAATAAAATCAAACAAACAAATGATAAAAAAAAAACTAACAATTAATACTCTAGCTAGATACAAGATGTGATATGTTATCCGGTGAGTAGGTTATTGCATATGATGTGTGAATTAACATAGTATTTTTGCACCTGCAGTGGATCCCAAGCTATCTTGGAGTGGAAGGGAACGAAAAGGCCGAAGTTCTGGCGGCACTGCCCTCCAGCAACCACCTTGCACTCAGTCCTGCACTTCTGCAAAGACCTCAATCAAGCAAGCGGTAAATAGCTGGAGCAGGGTACGCAACAGGCAAGCCAGCATATGGAAGAATTGGGCTAAGCTGATAGTACCTCTAATACCCCGAAACCTGCCTAGAAATGTAGCAGTAGCTGCGTTCAGAACTACCACTGTAAACGACTACTTGGCAGCCCATCTGCACCTCATCGCTGTCCTGTACGCTGTGCCAACACCCGAGGAGTGACGTAGCCCATTGACCCCAGTGTCCGCCCCTAGCATCCAACCCTGTAGACAGTGAAAACAACTACAAAGAGGTCACCCACCTCTACCAGTCAGTGCGCTGCCAAAAGGCTAACCTGCCAAGAGTGGGCGTTGGCTATTAAGTACAGAGTATTGTTGAAGGTAATTTAAAACATACTTTTCAGTCAAACCTGTCCAAACATAACCTAATTACACCAGTCCAGTGTACGTAACTGTGTGGACCTAACTGCCCCGTGGCTACCAAACGCTTCAACCCATGGCTGACTTGACGTAATTAAATTTTCTAGCAGTGCCCCTCCCCCTAACATTGGCCATTATTTTGTTAGTAGTAAAGTTTTGAATCTATTTGTGTCTATTAATTTATTCTTACTATTGAACCTAATACACTGCAAGCACATAGCTTTATATGATTATTTATCATTTTTTTTTCTTAATATTTTTCAACAATTTTATAAATATAAAAGTTTCTAATATACTTGTGTAATAATTCTTACCTAGGACATGAGTCCTAGTTAACATAAGTCACCACAAGAATTTACATTGTTATTTGGAAAAATAAAAATATTCACCTAGAGTAAAAATAAAAATAGGTCAGTATTATTTATCTTAGAAGCGCATTAGTATCAGGAAACATATTTCAACATTTGACTACTTAGTACAACATTGTGTAGTATTCTTTACAAAAAAATCATATTGTGCCCAAAATAAAACAATTCATAATGTCTGATTTTGCGAAGAGTATGAGCCTATTAATCTTTGATGAATTCATCATATTTTTGTAATAATTGTGATTATTTTTCTTATTATAAGGTTTATTTCTCAAGTTTGATTTTATTAGCGAAAAACTACCTCATATGGATAACAAAGCGTCTGAAAAACGAAATAATATCAGGTGATGCTTTTTTGCTAAACTATGGATAATCAACCTCAAATCCGAATCAAAACTCAATCGGATGAAATCGAAATTTTGACTTCGAAACCGCGTTTTGCTTGCAATCACTTATTCGCAAGCTGATACTACTAGGCGGCCAATCTACATCCTAATTTTGTTCACGATATTTCATTTTAAATGATCAAATATTTCACACGCCGGAGCGTCCCTAACTACCAGGTTGCCGCAGCGCCTCTGACAGAATTCTGTGGTGGACCAGTTTGTGGGAGCGCACCTGATAGCATCCATGAAGACCCACGTGGCCGCTGGGTCCCTGACAGCGGGCCTTGACTCACCTAGCTTGCCGCCACACCACTAAATGCGGTCCGTGGCGGCCATGCCTACCACATCGCCTCTGATAATATTCTGTAACCCTGCAGGTTGAGGCAGGGCTCCTGATAGAAATCAGTGTCGGCCTAGCTTTCCACAGTACTCCTGACAGTTTGCGGTTTGACTTCGTAGCGAGTGTGTCCATTGAATGCACCTTGTTGTCACGGTATTACAGAATGCCTATACAAATATTTCTGTCGCATGATACAGACGTCTGAATCAGACGTTGTAGCTTCCTGCTACAAAACCCAATTCTATGTTTACGCAGTGCTAACGAAACAAATTCGATCCTGTTTGCCAGGTTAGTTGTACTGATTATTTCGTTACGGGCAAAGAGTTTGTCGGTCGCAATTTGGGCGATGAGAGTGATTTGTTCGCTCCGCTTTCATCATGTTACAAATTCGACTCAAAGGTCGGTTTTATATCCATACACAATTGATGTTATTCAAATACCCTTTGTGTGCACAGTACGAGTATATTTCGTACTGAAAACCCAGTAAAATAGCAAAACATATGGAGAAGAAGAAATATATTCATTCAATGGAAACCATTACTGTCAGTAATCGATCCGTAAAATCGATCCATTTTAAATAGTACAGTTAGCAGGGTTCTCTCCGTGTCAAATTGGTTTTTTCTCGAGCTCATAGGGACTTACTTTCATCGCTTCGGAAGTGAAACTATTCACAAGGCATTTAAAACACTGAAACAAAAAGCGTAAAGCTGGAATTAATTCTGTAAAAAGGTGAGACGACACAAATGTCATCTCTCTTTATAGAATAATGTCTGAACACCAAAGATAGATAACCCTAAATACTTACTTGTTTAATGGCTCGGTTTGAAAGAGTGTAGGCAGCATGAGTGTATCTGCGACTTCCGAATGTTTCCTCTCGTATGAATAGGCGAACGCTGTCCCATTGACCGTAAGTTTGTTTAGCTGCTGACCCAAGGCACAGTGATATTAGGGCCGGTATTTAACCAGCCTGTGGTAGATGCAAGGTGCAACCGAATTGCTTTATGTAAGCTTATGAGGCATGAAATGATCGCAAGGGGGATTTTAAAGCTCTTCATAGTTTATTCTATTGCGCTACTTATATTTACTAATAAACAAGAGAGATTTAGTTTCAAATGCACGTTTAACGTAATCCGATTTATCAAAATGTGACTTTAAGGACAACCAAGGACGTCTAATTAATATAACAATTTCAGAAAATATTATGGTTCACACGGTCACCAAAATTACAATTCGCAGATAATTGAACCTCTCTCTGTAAACAGTCATTTATCACGAAAGATATCGAAAAGGGGAGGAAACTTTACTAAGAAACCCCCCTAACCATGTGCAACAGCTATACGAGATGACATACAAATACTAACAGATTCGAAGGACATTCATATGAAACCGCTGGTGTTCATGAAGTATCAGTGAGAAATTGATTTATTGAGATAAAATGAAGACTTTTTGACTTCACTTTAAAAAGTAACATTTGGAATAAGGCAGTATATTTAAATTAAGTAAGTCTAATAATAACATCACAAAGGTTTAGTTATCGATCACGATATTCATAAAAAATTAAACACAAATAGTACTAATAACGTTTCATTTCAATTACATCATCAATTACGTCACGGAAAATATCTTTACCTTGAAACTATTAAAATGTTTCCATGACAACCAAGATTACGTTCTTCCTCTACTGAGTAATGGCTTAATATTGCATTCCTGCTGCAGCTATATGACGCTAGCATACAGTATTCATACGTGAAGCCGCACCTTGCAATTTGTTTGGTTAGAAACGGCACCATTACCCCGCAGTGGAAGCAGAGGGAATTTATGGCTCGGGACAATACGGCGCTTATTGCTGAACTGAAGTTATCCTGATTTACTTCATTGCCTGCCTTTGTAGGTAATAATTGTGTCCTTATTTATCTCGATATTCTCTTTAATTGAAGTCGAGGATTGAATAATTTAACTGACCAATAAGACTCAACAACGCAATTATGCAATGTATAGATAATTAGAGAACGGCAAATTATATAAATAAGTTTTTGATGTAACATATTGATAAAACAGTACGACTTCATTATATTTAATGCTTTCATATTAAAGGGCCTGTCACTTTTTTCTAGAACTTAAGGAATTCATAAGTGTCGAAATTGATTGGCCTTAACAATGCCCTTGAAATATATTTCAACAAAAAATTGGTGTAAGGGTAACATTATTCCAGTATTTCTACGATCATGTCTTATTGATTATATATAAGAGTAAAACATGTTATAAATATATATATATATATATATATATATATATATATATATATATATATATATACCTATCACTCCCTTACACTACTCAACACTACATATTACTAAACACTACCGTATATAACTCAACAAATGAAACTATTTTAATTGTTTAAAACCTTTCTTCTTTGAAGAGATGTAATGGCTAGATATAACTTTATAACCATGATAACACTCTGTAAATAATTCTAACGTGGGTAAATGTTTACTTAAGTAAGTAAACACCCGACGAGTATTTTGTTTCATCTATTTGCTGGAAATAGTTCTATTTGCACTGACGAAAGTTCAAATGATGAGTTTTGCAATGTATTCTGGTTGAACACCACCCAACTGCTATGCTTATAAGAGACTATTGATAAGATTTTAATAAACTCATGTGTAACTTACGTGCATAACATAGTTTCAAATTAAAGGGAAACTGTTCCAAGACGGCCTCGTCCCTCTATGGTTATCCCTCTAAAGTCTTCGCGAGCCAACATTATAGCTCCACCTACAGTACCAAATTGAGGACATCCTTTGTAAAATGATTCCAGCTGTATAGGAAGGACCTCAAGGACTACAGAAAAGTACGATCTGTGCATGTTGTTCCTCAAAATCTCAGAGAATGACAGGTTTTACGTGTTACAAGGCGTAACAGTTTATTTGTCTTTACCATTAAGGAACAGTATGTTCGAAAGTGAATTTATCAAGGACAAAGCCTATAACATCTCCTTAGAAAGATGTTTCCTTACTTTACCGTGTGTAAATAAAGTTCATGTACATTTTGTTGTCTGAAAGTAACCTGAAATACTCATGATTATGAATAATATTTAAAAACAATAAGGTCAATAATCTAGAATTATTGAAACATAGACTAATGTCGAATCCTATATAAAATGTAACGGCAACTAACTATTTCACAGCAATATAGACTACAGAAGAAACCTCTCGTTGGGTTCACTGAAGCGTAGCGATGCTATTGTGTGGTTTCAAACTGAACTGTCCAACAAAACTGATCAAATTAAGTGACTCCCTTACTCCGTGATAAAACTTTCTTCGGTCGTCTTGTTGCGATGATTAAATTCAGAGGTACGTAATTAGTCCCAGGTCTGTATTTGTGTTGTGTATTCAAGTCTTGCAGGCTAGTAACTGTCGGCAGGCTAGTAACTGTCGGCAGGCTAGTAACTGTCTGCAGGCTAGTAACCGGGTGCACGAATGTTTATAAACCTATCACCCACTTGTCAATCATTAAAAGGAAAACTTATAAAGCTAAATTTATTTAGATGTGTACGTTTATTCTGATCGTGATCATATTTACTCATAAAGAGTAAATATTTCAGTGTTTAGCATACTCGTAATGGGTTGTAGGAAATTAGTTCCAAATACGTAAGAGTAGTATTTTATGTAAGAGCAGTGGTTTGCAAGTAGCCTCGAGTCTGGACAAGCTAGCAAAATTTCTGAACCAAGCACTTTAGGCTTACAAACGGTTGATAGTTTGCTAATATAAAAATTATTATCAATAATAAAATTTATCTTTAATACGTAAAATGTGAAAAAAATATAATCAATCAAAAGAGGACGTATTGCAGAGGGTGTAGTAATGAATAATACTCATCAATAAAAAAGGTTAGAACAAAAAGTATATAACAATGTAAGCAGTAACTAAGACAATTATCTAGATACAAAATTTTAAAAAAATGTAAATTTTCGTGAATACTGTAAGGTAAAGCCAACAAAAATAATTATTAGAGTTACCAAAGTGCAATTAGGTGAATCCTTGGTAAGGTGAGAGTTCATAACTAGACACACAACTCTAAAAATAAATAAAATGTTAATAAAATCTGTGTTTGAATATTAGTTTCCACAAACGATCAATTAGGTGAGGGGACAAAGTTTAAAGACCTTGTGATTGGTCATCAAAATAAAATTGTTGCGCTATAAAACTCCGTGCTGGGAACTCATCGAGGTTTCTCTTGGTAACATTTTCGTGTCACTGGGAGGCGGTAATTTCAAATCTGAACGAATCGTTTAAAATCAACAACATAGAACTATAGCTTGCCGCGACCATCATGGAAGACGTTTTCAGTTAGATTTCTTGACGATTTTCTGCTGCCAGACTTACCAGAACGGTTTCTATTTTATAAAAAAAAAGGAACTTATAATGATCGCTAAATATAATAAAGTAAACGTTCTGGGTATATAGGGCCTATATAGTAAAAGGGGAAACATCTCCGATGTACATTTTTGATGTGGATTCATCCTCTAAGGATTTCCTATTCTTCGTTAATCCCTTTATATATATATATATATTCTTGATATTTAACGTTATCCATTGTTTTTCCGTTGCACTGACTTTATGAAGTTAATATATTACTATGTAAGTAATTTTATCCACCATTAAGTGCAATAATTTTACCTTGAGTGATGAGGCACCTTTCGGTCAATTGACCATTGTCGAATCACTGATGTTTTTCTGTTGTAGATGTTCGGTCTGAGAAGTTGGTGTTTGTTCTGGTGTTGGTGTGTGAAAAGTTGTTGTGTTTGTTGAAGTTGGTGTGTGAAAAAGTGCGCGTAACGTCAACAAACACCAACTTCACAGACCGAACATCTACAACAGAAAAACATCAGTGATTCGACAATGGTCAATTTACCGAAAGGTGCCTCATCACTCAAGGTAAAATTATTGCACTTAATGGTGGATAAAATTACTTACATAGTAATATATTAACTTCATATATATATATATATATATATATATATATATATATATATATAAATATATATATATATATATACATCTATATATACTAAACAAATATGTATATACTATGTAGGCCAGCTATATTCTGTGCTATTCACTAGACATAAATAATAAATAAGCGAACTTGATGCTTACCATCTACTAGACTGCAGGATATTCCAAATGACACTATTACTCATTCTATAAACATCCGCCCGGTCACATATGTTTTTGACACGATTCTGTTGGCAATAGAAATAACGTGACCCAACGTTATGACTTTGATATTATAATGTTATTCAAAGCGTGATTGTGCCAGCGCTGAATACGTGGTCGATACACAAAGTAACTTATGGACGCTGCATCAGTAATAGGAAGTATTGTATTTCCTCGCACAGTTCTACCTCATGCAAATGTTTTAATAGATGAGGTAATCCCAGTCTCTCCTTGTCAAAGTATCACACATAATTTAGAATAAAGTTCGTCAATGCGTAAACCAAAGCTAGAGGAAATATAGTCTAAAAATTATCTGGGGAACTTTAAGGGCATCTCGGTCAGTATATTTTCTTCCTAATGCCCTTATCGCAAACCTACATAAATTTCTCTAACCTCTTCCTACGCCAATTTTATGGATTAGTTTATTTAGTAACACAATACATGTATTTTTTGTTATATCATATATATATTAATTTATTCACTATTAGTCGTTTTTGTTAAATTTAATTACAAAGGGGTAAACGAAGAAAAGGAAATCCTTTGTGGGAAATGTTTGTATATATATATATATATATATATATATATATATATATATATATATATATATGTGTGTGTGTGTGTGTGTGTGTGTATGTATGTGTGTTTGTATATATATATATATATATATATATATATAAGTGTGTGTGTGTGTGTGTGTGTGTGTGTGTGTGTGTGTGTGTGTGTGTTTATTGATCAGTCTCAGCAGGTTCAAAACACTGTGTCACCGTGTTCAAAATACGTATCAGTATATATACTATAGTATTTTAACGGTTTGGGGGTAGCACCAGATTTCGGCTTTTTTAATTTTGTCTGGGTAATGTTAAGGTTGTTTTTTTGTGACGTGATAGCTATCTTCTTTAGAATTTTTGCCTTGCATTTTTATAGAACCCTGTCCAGCATTCCTGGCCTTTATTAATGAGATGGAGCACTTAGTCGCTTTATGTGTAGTAAGAGTGTAAGGAATTAATGTAGGAGAGTGGGCAAACGTTTCTGCTGTAAGATTTACTTGAGAGATGATCGGTAGTACTTTAGTAGGCCGCCTTAGTTCACACTTTGTCCAACCGTGGTACGCTTCACCTCTGTAAGGTGCCAATGGCAGGCTGCCCCGACATTGTTTATATCGTGGCGACATTGGTGGAGCTACTTCGGAGCAACTGCACATTCACTGTGATCATGTTTACTTTAGTGTTGGAAACAAAAGGATTTTAATTCCTTTTATTGAAATATATAGTTTACCTTAGCGCTATTAGAACAATCCGAAAACTGTTTATAATAATATCGTTTTGTATTTATTTTAAATAAATAATTTAAACAATTGCATGTGCATTCTTTAGAATTACCTTGGTTACGATTTTCATTTAGCTTTCTCTCTGTGCACGAAGTGTAAGTTTATTCAATTTATAATTGTAATAAAACTAATAATCGTCCAAAGTGTTTAAGTAAAAACACGAAAACTAGAAAAAACATAAAAATTAAGGAGTTTTTCAGTTGCTGTAAGTAATATACGAGTATTTGAGTTTAGCTCAAATCTGCAAACGTGTTATTTAAACATAAATGTATTAGCTATAAAGTAAACGCCAGGAATATGATAGGAAATCTTACGTTTGCATTTCGTATCCGTGACCATCCTCAGATATGTGTGATGTCATGTTTACATATGCAAGATACAATGTCAGATTAGGTCATTCCACCTCTTCCAAAGAACAAGCTTTATGAAACTACATTATTGGAAATTATTAGTAATAGGAGGATAAAAACCTCTCTAAACTGTTTGCCAACATTCCTTTGCAATAAATGCAACAAAAAATCCTTCGCAACAAAAAAATGTATGCAGTTTTTCATTTAGCTTCCTTGCTTTTTATTGTATCCAAATTAGTTCCCCTGTTGTAAGAGTAGTAGCAATTGTCATCAAGCTACTCTCTTTCACAAATATTCAACCATCTTGTAAACTATCCTTAAGAGACAGAAAAAACCACTTTCGAATTACTTTCCAAATTCTAAAACGCCTACTTGCACATAAAGATATGTATATATGCCCCTTGGTCACACTGTGTTACCACATCGGCTTTCTGTGCAACACATATCTTAGTAAACAATCCTCTCACTTTCAACTGTGCTGGATGATGAATGACAGTCCTACAGAGATATATTGACTAAAATGGCACATCTAGGGGTAAGCTGACTATGCGGACTGTAATCCTCCCTGTCTATAGGGATTGCACGCGTTGTACTTCAGTTCTGTCTCTCTTTCAAGTTACTTTAATCCTGCGTGTTCAACCTGACCCGTTATCATTGGATAACGGTGGGAAAATTTGCTTCAATAAATGAAGAAACATATTACGAGTATAAGCAAAATGTAAAATTCAACAAATTCAACCTGTGTAAACACAGCAAAATATAGTTTATATTTTTTGCTTAACTGAAGATATTAAAATACCATGTTTTAAAAAACCTGCTTGACATCTAAAATTTTTGTTTTGAACTATTTATTATTTAGAAATAAATTTCCTTTATATGGTTAACCTCTACGCCAAAATAGTTTATTCTTATTAATAAAAGTTGTTAGTGAAAACTTACATTAGATTTTAGTAATGTTATTATATATTTGGGACCCTTAGAGGTTCTTGATTGCTTATCACACGTTTGATATTTACGAATAATTTATTATGAGTTCACTTTAATCTCTGGTACAACCTAAAGTATTGCACAATTCCAGCTTTTACCTTTAATCACTTTAATTTTTCTGTGTTGTCTGACAAGAGGTTTCTACTAAAAAAAGTAAAATTCATATATTCAAAGCTGAATCATAAACTAAACTGTAACGCTAAACCAAACTGCCTAAATTTAGTAACAGAGTTTTGTAATTGTAAAATGTATTCTAAATGTTATACACTGTTATACAACAAATGCCGTCACATTGTATAAATCTATCTGAAATCGCCATTCATTTGGGTTTGAATGCACAGTGTTATCCACCATTAAACTCCACACGCTGTTAACAAATACCTAAACACGTCTATGTGCGAGCTCTATGGTGCATTCAATGAGAGGTAAAGCAATGCTACCTTTACAAACGCAGATATTTAGACTTCATCAAAACAACGAACCCAATCAAAACAAGAGAACCCAAATGCGTTTATCTCAACATTCCATTCTCAGTGCGGCGCAATCAGGCAGAGTAGCGCCAGTGAAACGTAATGGCTTTATGTTTACACGTCATGTGTTGTGGAATTGGAATGTTCGTGTGGTTGAGGAATATTCAGCCGAAATGTCGAAACCTTAAGAATACCAATGATACTAATGTATAGTTCATGTGTATTGTTAAGGAATAACCTCCCTTCTTTACAGAGATATATGTGTTTTTGAAGTGAAAACTTCTATAGCGACACCTACAAATACTTCTTGGATAGACATAAACATACAATTTCGCGACCGTGTAATTTTCGTTAGGTTAAGCTACAAGTCACCTGAAATTGAAATAAATGATGACATATGGTTTCATATTTCAGCAGATTTTATGTAATGCGTTATATTGTCAAACAACTGTGTTAACTCCTAGGCTAAATTAAGTTATTTATTAAACATTGATAAGGAAAAAAGTTACTAACAAATAGTTTTTATCAGTTATTAAATAGGCCTACATTAGTTTATTTAAATTTTTATGAATCTCAATACAAATAATTCAATATAACGATAATAATAAGCAATTTATTTCTATTCCAATTTTTTAAACGAAAACATCCTTAAGTTACCTGTTACGTTTTAAGGGATGGTTTCAATTGAATTTGCTTTAAAAAATTGAATTTAGTAAACATCTAATATGTGTTTTTCCTACCTACATTTTTTTATTATTAAGTGCAATGAATATTGTTCTCTATTAATTATACTCATCAAATATAAAAATACTAAATGAAAAAGCAATGCATTATTTTAACTATTTTCATTAAAAATGTTGCAAAACATTTATCACTAATTGGTTATTTGTAGTTCAAATTTTGGTGTTAAATGTAAACAAATTGTAACATTGTCACCATAAAATAAATGTTTATAATCTTCTATTTTATTTTATTCGTGAAAATTTTGCAAAACTACTAGCTTAATTTGTTAATAGTCGTTTAAATTTTGGTGTAAAATGTTTGTATTATTGTTTCTTTAAACATAACAAATTTTTAGGTAATTCTCATTACGCAAATTAAATGTGTTTTTCTATTCAAAATATATGTAGGCGTGGCTACATAAGTTATCACTTTTGTCGTCATTGCTCCAAGTGCTGGAATTTAATTCATTTCATTTTACCTTTCTACGGCGAAATAAAGCGAGATACAAAATGTAATGTGTGTTATAAGGGAATGTGCAATTATTAGCTTGATACAACCTGATTCTAGGGAGGATAAAACAATCGGGTAGGAGGTGTTTTTGTGCTGTACACAATATACGATACCAATGATATTTTATTATTATTTTCAATGTATCAAGTAAAGAGATGAGCCAGGAAAGGAATAGACGTCAACTTGTCGAGGGCTTACGCTAACTGGTTTCACCATAAAACTGTTTTTAGAAATAGAATAACCACTCATTTCATTCCGCTATGCATAGGGTATGAATGGTAAATGAGATAAACTTTTACGAAACGGCGTCAACATTTCCTCATTAAAATTCAAGAGTTTGCATGCATAGAAATGTTTCATTAATGTGTATATTTTATTTCCCGCATAAAAGACTTGAATGCTGTAAAATAAATGTACATATTGAAACTAAAGGACAAGTAAATAACCTGAGATGTGAGCAGAGTTTTATATTTTAAAATGCCTGAATAAAGAAAATACTTCAGAGTTGAAATGAACAAACTATTTATAAACATATATGTTATGCTTGAAAAGAAAATAGATCTAAAGCAGAATACAACTAACTACTGATAATAAACACTTGTTTATTTTTCATTCACATATGTTTCGAGAACGTGTCTTCCTCAGTGTGTTTTCAATATACAGATACAAAGTGTGCCAGTAGATTTCCCAATTTGTTCAAAATGGCCTTATCACCTAACGGTGGGGCAATTTTAATATCTTTCTCATTTTAATTCGAATATATAAATGTATTTTAATTTTATTATATTAAAAATATACCTTCCCTCAGTTTTCGCTTTACCAGGTATTTTAGAAATGACCTTGGCTCTTTCTTTCTGTTTCTCCAGACTTAGTTCTAAAGGCACAGTTTAAAACTTTTGGTACATCATTCTACTACGAAAATACTGATTTCAGTTCAAAAACTGTACAAATATACGGTAAAATATTTTATTTTCTTTCATAAACCTAATTAGTCCTTACTAAAAAAATTCTAGTGCTAATTTTGAACTATACTCCAATAAAACCTGATTGTTCGTGTTGAATATAGCTTTTAATATAATCCTCGTAAAAGAGCGAGAAAATGAAATTAATTTATCTGTAGCATGTTAGAAGAGGTAGGTAAGTGAATGGAAAAAAGGTATAAAGAATGGAGCATTTTATAAGGAAAACGTACAGAAAACCTGGATAAATGAGGATTAAGTCTATAAAAGCTGAGAAAGCTGAATATAGAACGATATTATGCTGCAAATATCGTAATATAAATACAAATCTAGGAAAGGTAGTAAAACATAAATAACGAAAGCATGGCGATTGCTTCATAAGAACTCGTACAATGGTTACAATACGTCCATAGCTATCCAATAGCGAAGCAGCTATTATCTAAAACCTGAAGTAAAATAAAGATATGAAACTACTTCTTTAATCAATCATTACTGGAGGAAGACACGCGACTTAGCTACAAACGGTTTTTCCCAAAAAGTATGCAGCAGCTGAATAAAATTAAAATATTTATTCCTACGTGTTTTTATCAAGTCTAAATGAGTGAGAGACAGAACCAAAGTTCAAGGAATAGTATGAAGTTTAATAAAGATAACAAGTATTTGATAATTTATGACAAATTTAACAGTCAAGACGCTATTAAGAACTAAATTATAAAGTTCACAGTTTGGCCATGCTGATACTCTGACCAACGCATTAATTACACCATGTCAGCTGCACTAAGTCCACAAAATTAAGCCAAATGTTGCATAGTAGTTTTTATCACAGCTTGTGTTGTTTATTTTAACTTGCGTTTTATACGTTCGTTACGCGTAACTGTTTTTATTCCGAAAAATTTTTCATTCTTACAGTAAACAAAACAATCTAGATTTACTTTAAAGACTTTACCATTTGGTTGCGTCATTGAAAATGATTATAATATAACCCAATTAATGGTAACTAAATTAAATAAATGAAAACCCAACTGCCACAATAAAATATTGTATTTATTTTATAAATCGATACTTGATATACACTTCATTTACGAGTGACTATCTTTAGAATGATTCGTAAAGTCTGTACATCAAATGTTGATTATAAATTTTTTTTTTATTGTGTTTATTGCGTTTATATTTATTATGTTTGGGTAAAATCAATTGAGTTAATAAAACCATGTGCACTGACCCAAAGGAGCGTTAAAGTCTATCATTTATACGGTTGAATACTGTTATTGTTAAAAAAATAGCAAGTGTAAAAGAATAAGAAAAGTGTTTAGTTAATCCCGAGTTGATCAAGAGAATACTTAATCAGCGGATGTGGTAGACAGATATATTGATTATTATAAGTATTTAAAATACCAATATTGAAAAATGGTTTATCCATATTTGCAAAACCCATCAGAGAGTTATAATTAGGAAGTTACAAATGACAAATGATATTATATTAGCTTTACATAAGACCATCTTTCTTCCAGCTATGGCAGGTCTCTACGCTCTACGGCTCCTTTATTCAAGTTAAGGTTTTATTACAACAATCAACACATAAATCATTTTCGCTCCAAATCTAAATTTCATAATAAACGAGCTAGTAAGGAATTTTCCTGACACTTTATTAAGAGATATGATATATTTTATAAACGTTAAAAATTCTCATCACTGTCATGCAATGCTAAAATCTATCTCTCAGATTATTATAGGGATTTTCGTTGCCATTATACTAATGTATCAAATTAATATTATTAATAACAGGATATAAATAAATAAATATATATATTTATATTATACCGATATTATTAGTATTATAATCACGAATACAAAAATTATATCCTAATATCTGGTCATTCATATTAAAAAAATATTGTTAATCAATTTGCAAATGTAAGTACATGTCTGGGTTTGGATAAATTTGCAAAATTCAAAACATGTTTTTTCTTATAAAGTTTATTATAAGGATTAAAACTTAATTCGGATTATGAATTTATTTGCAATGTATTTTCTAAATCGCATTGCAAAGTTTACCCTGAAATATTAGGAGGAGAATATCGTACACAGAGCATACAAATTAAAGGTACAGACGTATTGAAACCATATAGTTTAAACATATATAAAAACTTAAAATGCAATGACTCACAATTTTAAATTTTGTAAGGTAGGCCGGGTGTTTTATGTTAAATGCCCGAATATTTATTATAAATGTTTTTAGTTTTAAAACTTTCAAATATTTTTACTAGTAATGGCTATATTTTTGTTACAAGTAAGTGTTGCAGTTTATTGTGTTCTATTGTATGGAGATCGTAACTCACAGTTCCCTGTAAAGGTCATGTGATTAAAGTTTTGTCTGGTCTTGATTTGAAATTAATAATTTTTTTTGTTGTTGAAAATGTATAAATGGCAGTCCACTTGCAAGCCCTAGCTTTTCAGACATGACCAGGTATCAAGTAGAGAGTATTCTCTCTTCACCCAGATTAAAATCAGATCAGCAACCCTGCTCACCTTGGGTCATAATTTTCCCTTATTCCCAGCTCTAGGGGGTCATTGTGTCCGTTTCTTAGTTCTACCTATTTCCATCTACCCTTCATTGTACTACTTACATAAGGCTGTAACAAGTAGACAGTTATTTATGACGCCGATAGAGAGTAGCTTGATATCATGTACGTAACCATGTACAAGTGTATCATAATATGCTATTTACACTACATCCTATAACAGGAGGGTTTTCCCTTTACCTTAACCCTACCTATACGCACAGTATTTTCCAATCCTTTGTTCGAGATAGTGGACGTACTATATGACCGCCATTACGCAATAACTACCTTATATTTTCACATCGGACTGCATTAATTATGATACTGCAATCTAGCATACATAATTCCAAAAAGAACCTTATATACAAAGGTATCTTTGTAATGCAGCACAATATGCCATACTACACTATTGCCATATTATATAAAGCCGAATTATTTACCTAATAAATATTTTGTTGTGGCCAGTTTGATTATAATAAAACTAAATACCCACTTAGCGTAAGCTAATTGGAAAAAATTTTAATTTACTTCAATGATGCGCCGCTCCGATAATGCACGTATATATTTAGGCGAGGCTTTCAGTTCGTTTCATACAGCAAACTGTTAGCTTACGTTAGGAGACCCTTTTTTATTTTTATTAAAAACTAATTAAACCTATCTCTTAGCTACAGTCTATACGTCCCTTATAGATAAAATATAACTATATTTCGAAGTGTTCTATTTTTATAGTGTATAGTCTTATGTGTTATTTTAAAGAGACTTAAGTTGTCAAAATTTTCCAGTTATTCTAATCAACGACAAGTTTTATTATTGTCTGTGTTCCTATAAAAACATAAATGATCTAAAACTTTTCACTAAAGATTTTTTTATAAGCTTCTTTATATTTTAGGTGACCTGAGAGGGTGGGCGTGAGTGTAGGTGGCCCAATAAACACATAAACGCTTATTAAAGTATAATATTAAACGTTATGTCTCGAAACAAGGCTTCGCTACATTATGGCCTGTTGGGGGTCATTACGTCTGCAGTCGTAATTTCGTAACTGACTGTTATATGTTCCCATAAAAGTGTGCGATCGATATTTTACTCACAATAGTCTTCTCCGAAACTCCACACAAGTAGAGTAGGAGAGGATATAACGGATGACGTTGGGTTTCCTGTCTCTCATGAGGATTGGAAGAAAGCATTTGTACTATATAATACAGAGCACTTGAAGGTGATAAATCTTGTGACAGTTTCTTACAGTGCTCTTTATCGCTTATTAGAAGCGTCAGGATATGTCTTCCAGAGATTTGCTCAAACTGAAAACATTTATTTTCTTGATGGCAACAGATTCGCGCTCATTAAGTGTTGTCTGAGCACAGATCCGTTACTTGAGTTTACTTTCGGCCTTATCTCATAACGTAACATTAAATGAAGATTCATTGTTATTAAATTAAAGGTTTAAAACATCATCATATTCACCCTGAGGTATGCTTTCCTGCCTTTATAAGGCTCCATATTATTTAGCTTTAATATATAGCCAACTGCTGTTTGATGTTTTTGCTTGTGAAACTTGTATTAGGAAAATACATCTCAATAACTTGAAAAGCGTCAGTAGAAAATATAGTTAACGTCGAGATGATAACTTTACACACACACACACACACACACACACACACACACACACACACACACACACACACACACACACACACACACACACACACACACACACTCACACACACACACACACACACACACACACACACACACACACACACACACACACACAAACACACACACACACACACACACACACACACAAACACACACACACACACACACACACACACACACACACACACACACACACACACACATATATATATATATATATATATATATATATATATATATATACATATATATATATATATATATATATATATATATATGTATATATATATATATATATATATATACATATATATATATATATATACATATATATATATATATATATATATATATATATATATATATATATATATATATATATATATATATATATTCACTGTAAAGTGATCTTGTGATTTTTTCATTTCATAAATCTGAAACGAAGTTAGATTTAATCTTATATACTTGGGGATGGACATCTACAAACTTTGTTACTATGAAGGTTTTTGTTATAATAATTGTTTAAATATGAAAATCAAATAGAAATTACTTTACTATTAAGTGACATCAAACTCCACAAAAGTAAAGGCGATTTTGGGACTTAATTTGTATTAAATAATACTTCTAGTAAACCACAAGTATCAACACAGCTCACATTTTTATTGTTGGTATTTTAAAGTTTAATCATAATAAAATCAAACAAACAAATGATAAAAAAAACTAACAATTAATACTCTAGCTAGGTACAAGATGTAACATGTTATCCGGTGAGTAGGTTATTGCATATGATGTGTGAATTAACATAGTATTTTTGCACCTGCAGTGGATCCCAAGCTATCTTGGAGTGGAAGAGAACGAAAAGGCCGAAGTTCTGGCGGCACTGCCCTCCAGCAACCACCTTGCACTCAGTCCTGCACTTCTGCAAAGACCTCAATCAAGCAAGCGGTAAATAGCTGGAGCAGGGTACGCAACAGGCAAGCCAGCATAGGGAAGAATTGGGCTAAGCTGATAGTACCTCTAATACCCCGAAACCTGCCTAGAAATGTAGCAGTAGCTGCGTTCAGAACTACCACTGTAAACGACTACTTGGCAGCCCATCTGCACCTCATCGCCGTCCTGTACGCTGTGCCAACACCCGAGGAGTGACGTAGCCCATTGACCCCAGTGTCCGCCCCTAGCATCCAACTCTGTAGACGGTGAAAACAACTACAAAGAGGTCACCCACCTCTACCAGTCAGCGCGCTGCCAAATGGCTATCCTGCCATGAGTGGGCGTTGGCTATTAAGTACATAGTATTGTTGAAGGTAATTTAAAACATACTTTTCAGTCAAACCTGTCCAAACATAACCTAATTACACCAGTCCAGTGTACGTAACTGTGTGGACCTAACTGCCCCGTGGCTACCAAACGTTTTAACCCATGGCTGACGACGTAATTAAATTTTCTAGCAGTGCCCCCCCCCCTAACATTGGCCATTATGTTGTTAGTAGTAAAGTTTTGAATCTATTTGTGTCTATTAATTTATTCTTACTATTGAACCTAATACACTGCAAGCACATAGCTTTATATGATTATTTATCATTATTTTTTCTTAATATTTTTCAACAATTTTATAAATATAAAAGTTTCTAATATACTTGTGTAATAATTCTTACCTAGAGCATGAGTCTTAGTTAACATAAGTCACCACAAGAATTTACATTGTTATTTGGAAAAATAAAAATATTCACCTAGAGTAAAAATAAAAATAGGTCAGTATTATTTATCTTAGAAGCGCATTAGTATCAAGAAACATATTTAAACATTTCACTCCTTACTACAACATTGTGTAGTATTCTTTACAAACAAATCATATTGTGACAAAAATAAAACAATTCATAATGTCTGATTTTGCGAAGAGTATGAGCCTAATAATCTTTGATCAATTCATCATATTTTTGTAATAATTGTGATTATATTTCTTATTATAAGGTTTATTTCTAAAGTTTGATTTTATTAGCGAAAAACTAAAGCGACTGAAAAAAGAAATAATATCAGGTGATGCTTTTGTGCTAAAATATGGATAATCAACCTCAAATCCAAAGCAAAACTCAATCGGATGACATCGAAATTTAGACTTCGAAACCGCGTTTTGCTTGAAATCACTTATAAGCAAGCTGATACTACTAGGCGGCCAATCTACATCCTAATTATGTTCACGATATTTTCATTTTAAATGATCAAATATTTCACATGCCGGAGCGTCCCTAACTACCAGGTTGCCGCAGCGCCTCTGACAGAATTCTGTGGTGGACTAGTTTGTGGGAGCGCACCTGATAGCATCCATGAAGACCCATGTGGCCGCAGGGTCCCTGACAGCGGGCCTTGACTCACCTAGCTTGCCGCCACACCGTTAAATGCGGTCAGTGGTGGCCTTGCCTACCACAGCACCCCTGATAATATTCCGTAACCCTGCAGGTTGAGGCAGGGCTACTGACAGAAATCCGTGTCGGCCTAGCTTTCCGCAGCACTCCCGACAGGTAGCCGTTTAATCGAGCGGTGCATTGATTACACCTTGTTGTCACGGTATTACAGAATGTCTATACAAATATTTCTGTCGCATGATACAGACTTCTGAATCAGACGTTGTAGCTTCCTGCTACAAAACCCAATTCAATGTTTACTCAGTGCTAACGAAACAAATTCGATCCTGTTTGCCAGGTTAGTTGTACTGATTATTTCGTTACGGGCAAAGAGTTTGTCGGTCGCAATTTGGGCGATGAGAGTGATTTGTTCGCTCCGCTTTCATCATGTTACAAATTCGACTCAAAGGTCGGTTTTATATCCATACACAATTAATGTTGTTCAAATACCCTTTGTGTACACAGTACGAGTATATTTCGTACTGAAAACCCAGTAAAATAGCAAAACATATGGAGAAGAAGAAATATATTCACGTAATGGAAACCATTACTGTCAGTAATCGATCCGTAAAATCGATCTATTTTAAATAGTACAGTTAGCAGGGTATCAAATTGGTTTTTCTTCTCGAGCACTTAGGGACTTACTTTCATCGCTTCAGAAGTGAAACTATTCATAAGGCATTTAAAACACCGAAACAAAAAGCGTAAAGCTGGAATTAATTCTGTAAAAAGGTGAGACGACACAAATGTCATCTCTCTTTATAGAATAATGTCTGTACACCAAAGATAGATAACCCTAAACACTTACTTGTTTAATTGCTCGGTTTGAAAGAGTGTAGGCAGCATGAGTGTATCTGCGACTTCCGAATTTTTCCTCTCGTATGAATAGGCGAACGCTGTCCCATTGACCGTAAGTTTGTTTAGCTGCTGACCCAAGGCACAGTGATATTAGGGCCGGTATTTAACCAGCCTGTGGTAGATGCAAGGTGCAACCGAATTGCTTTATGTAAGCTTATGAGGCATGAAATGATCGCAAGGGGGATTTTAAAGCTCTTTCATAGTTTATTATATTGCGCTACTTATATTTACTAGTAAGCAAGAGAGATTTATTTTGAAATGCACGTTTAACGTAATCCGAATTATCAAAATGTGACTTTAAGGACAACCAAGGACGTCTAATTGATATAAGGATTTCAGAAAATATTATGTTTCACACGGTCACCAATATTACAATTCGCAGACAATTGAACCTCTCTCTGTAAGCAGTCATTTATCACGAAAGATATCGAAAAGAGGAGGAAACTTTACTAAGAAACCCCCCCCTAACCTTATGAACAGCTATACGAGATGACATAACAAATACCAACAGATTCGAAGGACATTCATATGAAACCGCTGGCGTTCAGGAAGTATCAGTGAGAAATTGATTTATTGTGATAAAATGAAGACTTTTTGACTTCACTTTAAAAAGTAACATTTGGAATAAGGCAGTATATTTCAATTAAGTAAGTCTAATAATAACATCACAAAAATGTAGTTATCGATCACGATCTTCATAAAAAATTAAACACAAATAGTATTAATAACGTTTCATTTCAATTTCATCATTAAATTGAAAATATCTTTACCATGAAACTATTAAAATGTTTCCATGACAACCAAGATTACGTTCTTCCTCTACTGAGTAATGGCTTAATATTGCATTCCTGCTGCAGCTATATGACGCTAGCATACAGTATTCATTCGTGAAGCCGCACCTTGCAATTTGTTTGGTTAGAAACGGCGCCATTACCCCGCAGTGGGAGCAGAGGGAATTTATGGCTCGGTACAATACGGCGCTTATTACTGAACTGAAGTTATCCTGATTTACCACGATATCATTGCCTGCCTTTGTAAGTAATAATTGTGTCCTTATTTATCTCGATATTCTCTTTAATTGAAGTCGTGGATTGATTAATTGAACTGACCAATAAGACTCAACAACGCAATTATGCAATGTATAGATAATTAGAGAACGGCAAATTATATAAATAAGTTTTTGATGTAACATATTGATAAAACAGTACGACGTCATTATATTTAATGATTTCATATTAAAGGGCCTGTCACGTTTTTCTAGAACTTAAGGAATTCATACGTGTCGAAATTGATTGGCCTTAACAATGCCCTTGAAATATATTTCAACAAAAAATTGGTGTAAGGGTAACATTATTCCAGTATTTCTATGATCGTGTGCTATTGATTATATATAAGAGTAAAACATTTTATAAATATATATATATATATATATATATATATATATATATATATATATATACACCTATCACTCCCTTACACTACTCAACACTACATATTACTAAACACTACCGTATATAACTCAACAAATGAAACTATTTTAATTGTTTAAAACCTTTCTTCTTTGAAGAGATGTAATGGCTAGATATAACTTTATAACCACGATAACTCTCTGTAAATAATTTTAACGTGGGTAATTGTTTACTTAAGTAAGTAAACTCCCGACGAGTATTTTGTTTCATCTATTTGCTGGAAATAGTTCTATTTGCACTGACGAGAGTTCAAATGATGAGATTTGCAATGTATTCTAGTTGAACACCACACAACTGCTATGCTTATAAGAGACTATTGATAAGATTTTAATAAACTCATGTGTAACTTACGTGCATAAAATAGTTTCAAATTAAAGGGAAACTGTTCCAAGACGGCCTCGTCCCTCTATGGTTATCCCTCTAAAGTCTTCGAGAGCCAACATTATAGCTCCACCTACAGTACCAAATTGAGGACATCCTTGGTAAAGTGATTCCAGCTGTATAGGAAGGACCTCAAGGACTACAGCAAAGGACGATCTGTGCATGTTGTTCCTCAAAATCGCAGAGAATGACAGGTTTTACGTGTTACAAGGCGTAACAGTTTATTTGTCTTTAACATTAAGGAACAGTATTTTCGAAAGTGAATTGAACAAGGACAAAGCCTATAACATCTCTTTAGAAAGATGTTTCCTTACTTTACCGTGTGTAAATAAAGTTCATGTTAATTTTGTTGTCTGAAAGTAGTCTGAAAAACTCATGATTATGAATAATGTTTAAAACAATAAGGTTATTAACCTAGAGTTATTGAAACATAAGCTAATGTCGAATCCTATATAAAATGTAACGGCACCTAACTATTTTACAGCAATATAGACTACAGAAGAAGCCTCTCGTTGGGTTCACAGCGTAGCGATGGTATTGTGTGGTTTCTAACTGAACTGTCCAACAAAACTGATCAAATTAAGTGACTCCCATACCTCGTGATCAAACTTTCTTCTGTCGTCTTGGGGAGATGATTAAATTCAGAAGTACGTAATTAGTCCCGGGTCTGTATTTGTGTTGTGTATTCAAGTCTTGCAGGCTAGTAACTGTCGGCAGGCTAGTAACTGTCTGCAGGCTAGTAACCGGGTGCACGAATGTTTATAAACCTATCACCCACTTGTCAATCCTTAAAAGGAAAACTTATAAAGCTAAATTTATTTAGATGTGTACGTTTATTCTGATCGTGATCATATTTACTCATAAAGAGTAAATATTTCAGTGTTTAGCATACTCGTAATGGGTTGTAGGAAATTAGTTCCAAATACGTAAGAGTAGTATTTTATGTAAGAGCAGTGGTTTGCAAGTAGCCTCGAGTCTGGACAAGCTAGCAAAATTTCTGAACCAAGCACTTTAGGCTTACAAACGGTTGATAGTTTGGTAATATAAAAATTATTATCAATAATAAAATTTATCTTTAATACGTAAAATGTGAAAAAAATATAATCAATCAAAAGAGGACGTATTGCAAAGGGTATAGTATGGAATAATACTCATCAATAAAAGAGGTTAGAACAAAAAGTATATAACAATGTAAACAGTAACTAAGACAATTATCTAGATACAAAATTTTAAAAAATGTAAATTTTCGTGAATACTGTAAGGTGAAGCCAACAAAAATAATTATTAGAGTTACCAAAGTGCAATTAGGTGAATCCTTGGTAAGGTGAGAGTTCATAACTAGACACACAACTCTAAAAATAAATAAAATGTTAATAAAATCTGTGTTTGAATATTAGTTTCCACAAACGATCAATTAGGTGAGGGGAAAAAAGTTTAAAGACCCTGTGATTGGTCATCAAAATAAAATTGTTGCGGTATAAAACTCCGTGCTGGGAACTCATCGAGGCTTCTCTTGGTAACATTTTCGTGTCACTTTAAGGCCGTAATTTCAAATCTGAACGAACCGTTTAAAATCAACAACATAGAACTATAGCTTGCCGCGAACATCATGGAAGATGTTTTCAGTTAAATTTCCAACCGATTTTCTTGTGCCAGACTTACAAGAACGGTTTCTATTTTATAAAAAACGGAACTTATAATGATCGATTTAATAAAGTAAAAGTTCCGGGCATATAGGGCCTATATAGTAAAAGGGGAAACATCTCCGATGTACATTTTCGAATTGGATTCATCCTCTAAGGATATCCTATTCTTCGTTAGTCCCTTTATATATATAAATAAATAAATAAATATATATATATATATATATATATATATATATATATACTAAACAAATATGTATATACTATGTAGGCCCGCTATATTCTGTGCTATTCTCTAGACATAAATAATAAATAAGCGAACTTGATGCTTACCATCTCCCAGACTGCAGGATATTCCAAATGAAACTATTACTCATTCTAATACCATCCGCCTGGTCACATATGTTTTTGACACAATTCTGTTGGCAATAGAAATAACGTGACCAAACGTAACGACTTTGATATTATAATATTATTCAAAGCGTGATTGTGCCAGCACTGATTACGTGGTCGATACACAAAGTAACTTATGGACGCTGCATCAGTAATAGGAAGTATTGTATTTCCTCGCACAGTTCTACCTCATGCAAATGTTTTAATAGATGAGGTAATCCCAGTCTCTCCTTGTCAAAGTATCACACATAATTTAGAATAAAGTTCGTCAATGCGTAAACCAAAGATAGAGGAAATATAGTCTAAAAACTATCTGGGGAACTTTAAGGGCATCTCGGTCAGTGTATTTTCTTCCTAATGCCCTTATCGCAAACCTACATAAATTTCTCTACCTCTTCCTACGCCAATTTTATGGATTAGTTTATTTAGTAACACAATACATGTATTTTTTGTTATATCATATATATATTAATTTATTCACTATTAGTCGTTTTTGTTTAATTTAATTACAAAGGGGTTAACAAAGAAAAGGAAATCCTTTGTGGAAAATGTTTGTATATATATGTGTGTGTATGTATGTGTGTTTATATATATATATATATATATATATATATATATATATATATATATGTGTGTGTGTGTGTGTGTGTGTGTGTGTGTTTATTGATCAGTCTCAGCAGGTTCAAAACACTGTGTCACCGTGTTCAAAAAACGTATCAGTATATATACTATAGTATTTTCACGGTTTGGGGGTAGCACCAAATTTTGGATTTTTTAATTTTGTCTGGGTAAGGTTAAGGTTGTGTTTTTTTGTGACGTGATAGCTATCTTCTTTAGATTTTTTGCGTTGCATTTTTATGGAACCCTGTCCAGCATTCCTGGCCTTTATTTATTTGATGGAACACTTAGTCGCTTTATGTGTAGTAAGAGTGTAAGGAATTATTGTAGGAGAGTGGGCAAACGTTTCTGCTGTAAGATCTACTTGAGAGATGATCGGTAGTACTTTAGTGGGCCGCCTTAGTTCACATTTTGTCCAACCGAGGTACGCTTCACCTCTGTAAGGTGCCAATGGCAGGCTGCCCCGACATTGTTTATATCGTGGCGACATTGGTGGAGCTACTTCAGAGCAACTGCACATTCGCTGTGATCATGTTTACTTTAGGGCTGTAAACGAAAGGATTTTAATTCCTTTTATTGAAATATATAGTTTACCTTAGCACTATTAGAACAATCCTATATTTTAAATTAATAATTTAAAAAATTGCATGCACATTCTTTAGAATTACCTTGGTTACGATTTTTATTTAGCTTTCTCTCTGTGCACGAAGTGTAAGTGTATTCAATTTATAATTGTAATAAAACTAATAATCGTCCAAAGTGTTTAAGTAAAAACACGAAAACTAGAAAAAACATGAAAATTAAGGAGTTTTTCTGTTGCTGTGAGTAATATACGAGTATTTGAGTTTAGCTCAAATCTGCAAACGTGTTATTTAAACATAAATGTATTAGCTATAAAGTAAACGCCAGGAATATGATAGGAAATCTTACGTTTGCATTTCGTATCCGTGACCATCCTCAGATATGTGTGATGTCAGGTTTACATATGCAAGATATAATGTCAGTTTAGGTGATTCCAGCTCTTCCAAAGAACAAGCTTTCTGAAACTACATGATTGCAAATTATTAGTAATAGGAGGATAAAAACCTCTCTAAACTGTTTGCCAACATTCCTTTGCAATAACACAAACAAATAATGTATGAAGTTTTTCATTTAGCTTCCTTGCTTTTTATTGTATCCAAATTAGTTCCCCTGTTGTAAGAGTAGTAGCAATTGCCATCAAGCTACTCTCTTTCACAAATATTCAACCATCTTGTAAACCATCCTTAAGAGACAGAAAAAAAAAACACTTTCGACTTACTTTCCAAATTCTAAAACGTTTACTTACACATAAAGACATGTAAATACAACCTTTTGGTTACACCGATTTGTTGCATTTGTCCAGAAAATAAAAAGTAATTTAGAGATATATTTTTACAATTTTGATAACCCTTAGCTTGAAGTTTTTATAGAAATGATTTTAGACCTATTTTAACTTATCATAAAAGACACACTTAAGGTTAGGCTTATCGCAATAAAGATTGTGTGCCTAGATTGGAATTAATCTGCATGGTGGTACTGTACTAATTACAGCTTTCAATAATATTTATAGCAAAATAATTACAAAAAATATTAGGTTAGGAAAAAATTGTTTTAAAAAGTGTTAACTTTTTGATAAAGGTTTATTATAATCTAACTAGGCCTATATTCGTGGACAAATATCAATTTCAACAAGATTAATAACAGGCCTAATCTTCAACAATAGTCTAGATTTCGTTTAGATGAATTTGTAAAGAATTAGGATTTCAAAAGTTGTACATTTTGGAATTTCGGAGGGTATGAAATTATTTTGTTATAACAGTTTCAGTTTATTCTTGTAGATATTTCATTAATTACCCCTTCTGGAGTCACCGTTTCTTTTCATATAACATAATCGGTTTTCGTCCCTAATCCACACAAAACCTTTCCTAAATTTCCATGTATTACTCCGCATTCCAATCTATAATAGTTGTATCATAATCCATATTTCCTCTGTGTTCTGTCAGTCACAGAGAAGCAGTTTTGCAATTTACCATTCTCTTACGGTTCTAGCGAATCATAATCTTACTGATTAACGAACTACAATACTAATTAGCAATAGTATAATACTGTCAATCTTATATTGGAGCAATATTGTGTCAAAGATAATATATTGTTTCTCCTAATCCTGTTCTTATATGAATCTGTTCTTGTATTATTGTGATGCCGACTACTATCCTCATTTAAACAGCTTGAAACCTTCTTCCACCTTTTGGCCTATCCTAATGGCGTCCTCATTATTAGACATCTTCCAGATCCAGGAATATGGTTCATCTCCAGGTGTTTGGCTACCCAAAGTATGCATTTCACCTATTCTATGGATTTGACAGCTTTGTGGTCAACTCTCCCGCATTGATGATGATTACTTAGCAAAATGAGTTCGTAGAATTTGTAATGCAACAAATCTAAATATTTACGTAATCCAGCGAATATACCATGTCTTTGAATAAATAATTTCAACAATGATTTAGACATTTTTTAAAAACCTTGGTAACGATATTCATTTATTTACCTTATTGTGCACGAACTGTATGTTTTTTTACAATTCTAATTTCATTAGATCTTATAACAGTTGGAAGCATTAAAATAAGGCATTTGATATATTACAAAAACAGCGTGAGAATAAAACAGTTTCTCAGTTACTGTAAGTAATAGAAAACTCTTTGTGTTTGCTCTACCATGGAACTTTGTTACTTAAAAATATATGAATTAGAGATAAGGTAAATATATTTATCACTTCTAAGACTTTGAAAGAATCCTTTAAACGATTACTACGACATTATTCCCACGGGAGCAATATATATTATTCATTACCTCTAAAACATGTACTCCTACACACACACACACACACACACACACACACACACATATATATATATATATATACATATATATATATATATATATATATATATATATATATATATATATATATATATATATATATATACAGTACCGCTCAAATTAATTGGAACACCAGGTAAATGACTACGATTCTTAAATGAAACACAATTTATTGACCACAAAAATACAAACAGCTCCCTAATAATTAATATGTCCTCCTTTGTTTTTTTGAACCTCTTCACATGGTTTTGGCATTGATTCTACGAGTTTTATTCATTATATTTTTAATTTCGTCATCATATTTTGATTACAGCACTAATCATGGATGTTTTTGTTGTACAATCTTCTTTAGTAATCATTTTTTTTTACAAATAACCAATTTATCAAACTGTATTTGTAGGAGAGCATTTGAGAAAGCAACCTAATATTTAAAACCAGTATTTTGTGCACAAAAAAACTATCTTTTCTTCTTGCAGTTGTAGGACTTGAAATGAGATTTTTATAAATTACTAGGATTTATATTTATATAGGATAAATAAAGGATAAATATATTATAGGGTTTATATAGGATAAATGGGATTTTTAAGTTATTTCAAATAACGTTACAAATCAGTTGTAGCTGATTACGCTCCGATGTAGCAATAACGTTCAGTCTTCACTTTTACTATGACTTGAGCCATCCCACATGGGATGATGATCCCAATATGACATTTTACAGATATAGATAGGTGTATATGAATGAAACTATGTGTATTAACATGTAAACAGATTCTATAAAGTTCTGTTTATAAATAGTTCTCGTGCATAAGGTAGATGGAGTCCCTTATGTAGCTTTATCTAATCATTAGTCTCCGCTTTACACCAAATACAGAAATGCAAAGTTCCACTCTCACAACATTCTCTGCCATCAAGTTCTATAATGTTTATACCAACACAACCATATATTATAAATAAATATAACATATGCCATAAATATAATATTTATTTTCAGAAATATTTTAATAATGGTTATTTTTATACAGATATTAGTTGAGTAATAGATAATTACTTATTTTAATTTTAAGGTAACATTTTATATCGTCGAACAACTTAATAACCATTGTGGTAGCTCGGAGTGTAATGAAAGACACTGAGAGAAACTTAAACAGAACGACAGGTTTTTTGGGGGCTGGGGGTTTAAGACCGAATTATATTGAAAATACTCCAGATGTCGACCATTGCATACACACTGGTCTTATACGGGTAAAGCTATATAGCAGCGCACAAAGATCTATCACACATTTGCTGTACTCATTGTAACTTTAGAGATTTAGAGAATTATTTAAATTATACATAAAGAAATATTTAGTGTAATGTATTATAATATTTTAAATAATAAACCCAATAACCACAAATTAAATTTATTTATTCACCTGATGTACATTTCAGTTACAAGGTAACCATCTTCAGAAGTACTGAACAAAAAATTAATTTAATTTAAAACGTATATATGTATATATATAGCAAAAAAATATTAAGGTTATAAATTTAATTCTTATTTTGTCTTAAACATTGTCACTTAATATCAGCTGATTTTTAATTTAATCAATCAAAGAATATAAAACTTAATTAGGAATAGGCCCTTTTGTCACAATTCATTAAATTATTGTGTTTACATTTATGTATATATATAAATACTTTCAAAAACATTCAAAAAATTTATGTTATTAACTTTTTTCATTAACTTAATATAATTGACATCTAAACTATGGCTTGTGTCTATTATATGTTCTGCTACACTAGATTTTTCTGGTTGGACGTACTTAATATGGAAAATATGTTCTTTAAATCTAGTGAAAATTTTTCTCTTTGACTGTCCTATATAAATTTGATTACAATCTTCACAATTTATTTGATATATACCCGATTTTTCTAACATAGGAATTTTATCTTTGTTAGATATCTATGTTATAACATAAGCCACAGTTGCTCAAGAAATCATTATATATAATGTATTGTGTTCACGCTACATGTAAGTAGTTTTACTAAAATAATAATAATAAAAATTCTTAAAATAATTTATATTTAAAATATGTTTTAAATAAATTATTTCAACAATGATCTAGGCATTATTTGGAACTACCTTGGTTACGTTAATCATTTAGTTATCTGTTTGTGTACGAAATGTAGGTTTTTTCTTAATATAATTTTAATATAACTGATAGATAATGAAAACACAAAATTTTAAAAATCACAATAAATTGAAACCATATTTCACTTACGGTAAGTGATTGATTTTGACAGGATTTTGACAGCTACCGGTGTGATTCATCTCCGGTAGCTCAAAATACACAAAAATCTGTAAAATGCGCATACCAGCTCCTTTAACAAGGTATGTATTGTTTCTATAAACTTTTGACACTGCCGCTACAGGCGGAACACTCGTCATATTTATATAATTATGCTGGTAATAAAACTTATTTCATATTTAAACACTATTTATTACTTCACATCTTTCTTAAAACAAAACTCTAAACAAAGAACTGAGAAAAAAAAAATTACAAATCATCTGTTAATTAATATAATGTTCTTTTTCTTTTTTTTTTCATAGAGGATTGTCATAGAGTATTATATTATTGCATTCACAACATACTCCCACCTTTTGAGTTATGGTTTAACTCAAAACATTAAAAAATAGTATATTGTTAAAAGATTAATCAACAAATTTTTGTGGAAGCTTAATTTGTCTGCCACTTCTTGAATATGTCACAATTTTATTTTCTTTTGTCACATTATCTTCTTCCAGGTGTAGTTCATGTTCATTGGTTTTTGTCACTTTTGGTTTAATCTTTTCTTTTAATTGTTCTTGGATGGTTTCTTCTTGCATTTCAAGAGGATATAGTCTTTGTATTGGTCTCAATAAACTTCCAAAAGCAGTCTTCAATTGCACTAATCTACACACTCCATCTCTACTAATGATAGTCTTTTCTATCAGTCCTATTGGCCAATCAATTCTTTTTTTATTTTCAACTTCAATCAGTACTAATTCTCCAACTTTCAACTGTCTGCCGTTTTTCTTACTTTTTAAAGCTAATTGTCCTAAATACTCAATCCTAAATCTTTTTCGCAATGCTTCTCTCAGGTGTTGTCGATAACGTACTCTCTTGTTAAGACTTTTTGTATTTACATGGTCACAATCTGGAACTCCAATTTCTTTTAAGTCATGTAAAAACATATTTGGAGTAATAGCAGTTAGGTCTGAAGAAGTTTCAGATAAATATGTCAAAGGTCTAGAATTCATGATACTTTCACAATCACATAAGATTGTCTCCATTTCCTCATAATCCAATGACGTTTTGCCCAAGGTTTTGCGTAGCAACTGTTTCATGAGTCGGATGAGTCGCTCCCACCATCCGCCCCACCATGCAGCAGAGGGAGGGTTAAACCTCCAGTCAATTTGTTGGCATGAGCTATATTTTAAGATAGCATTCCAATCTAGAATTTTAAATGCCTTTTCTGTACCTGTGAAATTGGTACCATTGTCACTATATATTATTGATGGTCTTCCTCGCCTTGCAATAAATCTTCTAAGTGTATCTATAAATGCTTCGACAGAAAGAAACTTTACTAACTCCAAATGAACAGCACGGTATACTGCACAAGTGAATATGCAGATCCAAACTTTACTGCCATCTCGTAGAAACAAAGGTCCCGCAAAATCAATTCCAACCACTTCAAATACTGCGGCATCTCGTACTCTACTTTCAGGTAAGGGTGGAGTGATTGTTTCTACATTTTTTGAATTATGTCTCTGACAAGGAATACATTTTTTCAAAGTATTACTTATTGTTTTTCTTCCTCTCAATATCCAATAGTTTTCTCTTAATAAACTTAAGAGACCTTGAACTCCCACATGACATGATCTCTTATGTATTGTAAGAATAAGAATATCTACAATGTCATGTTTTGATGGTAGAACAACAGGAAATTTAAAATTTTCCAAATCCTTTCTTTCTGTTAATTTTGTCTTTAGCCTTATAATACCATCAGCAGCCATAAATGGTGACAATGAAGCCAATTTAGGGTCCCTTATTCCTTCAAATGATTGCTGTTGAACAATTCTAATTATAAAATTGTTAGCTTCAATAATCTCCTTACATGACAAAACTTTACTCACACACTTTTCCTTCTTTGAGGGGTTACAATTATGAATAAATCTCAGCAACCATGCAAAAACACACACAATCTTATCAAAATCATTTGAAAAGTAATAAAACCAATCTTTTGGGTAATTATTACTTAAAAGTGAAGGTGTAGGTCCTTTCTTTTTTTCTAAAGAAATTAATTCTTCGTCAGGTTCAGGTTCATTTGATGGCCAGGTATCTTCAGGCAACTTCAACCATGACGGGCCCTCCCACCATCTGGAACTAATCAACCTGGAAACTGAACATCCTCTACTGGGCAAGTCTGCTGGATTCATAGTGCCGGGAATGTGCCGCCAAGATGTTCTGGAAGTGAGGCTGCAGATTTCTTCAACTCTATTTCTAACAAATACTCCCCAGTTTTCTTCTCTTTTAATCCAAGCTATTACTGTAGAAGAGTCACTCCAATAAAAAAATTTAATATTACATTCAAATTTGTTTTCATCTCTTAATTCTTGCACTACTGAAGAACCTAATCTAGCACCTATAGTAGCAGCCATTAGTTCAAGTCTGGGTATTGTCATCTTCTTTACAGGTGCTACACGTGACTTTGCCTGGATTAGCTGTAATTGAATACATGTACTAAGTTCAAAACGCATAAATACTGCTGTTGAGTACGCAAATTTGCTGGCATCACAAAATATGTGAACTGATACAGAAATGATTACGTCATCCACACCTTGTAGCCATCGTGGAATCTTCATCTCTTTTAATTGATCGAGTTCCTGAAACCATATATTGAATCGTTGTTTGATTTCTTCTGGTACTTCTTTGTCCCACCCACAATTATCTTTCCAGCATTCCTGCAATAATAACTTAGGGCATATGGAAATAGGACAAGTGAATCCAATAGGATCGAACAATCTGTGTGCAGTGGACAATATAACACGTTGTGTTACCAAGTTCTCTTCTAAATTTACTATTTTATGAAAACTCACAGAAATTGTGTCTTCTTTCTTGTCCCATGTGAGACCTAGGACTGAAGCCTCTGTCTTGTCTTCCAGACCAGGTTCAGTATATTCCCATCCTCGCAGCTCAAACTTTCCCAAAGAAAATATTTGTATTGCTTCTGAAATGAACTGTTTCAAATCCCTTTCATTATTTACACCTGTAACACAGTTATCAACATAGAAACTTTTAAACAACTTTTCTATTGTACATTTAGAAAATTGATTGTCTTCAGCACACGGTACTAAATACTTCTGCAGGTGGTAGTTGATGACGGCATTGAGCAAAAATGGACTACTTGAGACTCCAAAAACAACTCTTCTATGTCGGAAAATCTTGAGTGATCCATCTGTGTTTTGCCACAGAAATCTTAGGAAATCTCTGTCCTCTTCATACAAACTTATTTGCAAAAACGCCTTTTTTATGTCAGCGATAACTCCTATTTTATAAAGTCGAAAACGTAAAAGCAAAGCTGGTATTATTTCAATTAAGTTAATACCTATTTCCAAACACTGATTAAGGGAATAGTAACCCTTTTCTTTAGACGAGGCATCAAAAACCGGTCTTACTGCAGTGGTGCTGTTTTCTTTTATCACTGGTCTATGAGGTAAATAGTGACCTTCATCCCATTTGCTTATTGGGATTTCCTCAATAACACCATCTTCCAGCCAATCTGAAAACACATTGTTATATACATTATATAAACTTTCATTTGTTAGCCTTTTCACTGAGTTTTCAAGCCTTTTTTTTGCAAGATTGAAATTTCTTGGAACTTCTGGGTGGTCTTCGGACCAAGGTAATTTGACTTCATAGCGTCCTTCTTCATTTACTCTCACAGTTTCCAAAAATTGTGTTTGAACAGAATGTTCAATTTCTTGTTTGCTTCTGGTCTGTAGTGGGTCTTTTATACCTAAAACATCCATTTCCCACAGCTTGCATATTGAATTACTTTGTACAAACATAGAAAGTGCTGTCATAGAACTAAATTCTTTACTTTCTTGAAATTTTCCTGTCAAAACCCATCCTAAATGAGTTTCAAGGGCTATAATACCACAATCTAGAACCTCTTTTCTTCCAGTTAGAAGTTTCCCATATACGTCAGCCCCAATTAATATCTCAATTGGACTGTCTGCATCCTGAAACAATTTAATACCTCTTTCCATCAGTTCATCAGTCCATCTTCCTGGTTTCAAGGCAGGAACATAAGTACAAATATTTATTTCACTAAGTGCCTTGAAATTACAAGAATATGTTTTATCTATACTTTGTAGTCTGACTTTGTAGCATGCATGATTGCGAGGCTTAGTGACCTCTCCTCCAAACAGGCCATGTAATAATGTTTCTTCACCACAAGTGTCATATTTCATTTTTTCAACAGTCGATTTCCTTATGTATGACCTCTGGGATCCACTGTCAAAAAGTAAACGCACATTGAGTTCTTTTGTGTCACTAACAGCCTTGACAACAAGAGTTTGCATGTAAACCTGATTGCCATTCACATTGGACAAGGAATTCTCAAAATTGGGCTCAGCTTCTTTTTCCTCGCATTTAGGTTTAATGTTAGACCTATTAAAATTATTCTGCAACTTTGAACACATAAGTGGTACATGTTTTCCATTACAAATAATACATTTAACAATAGCTCTGCAATGTTTACTTAAATGTCCTACTTTTGTACAAGAAAAGCAACACCTTTTGCTAGTAAGAATATTCTGCCTTTCTTCTAAAGACATGTCCCTAGCTTTAAAACAGTTTTCACTTAAATGACCACCGTCACAAAACACACACATCGATAACTTCGTCTTATCTGTGCTTACTGTAGACGTATTTGATTTTACATTTACAAGGCCAGCTGCTGTAACATTGCTGGTAGGCCTTCTTGTATTTTTAATATGCTTATCTTTACTTGCAAAGTCTCTTTTATATGAACTCGTAGGATTATCACCTGTTGATACTTTTGTTTTTTGTAAACCAAATCCCTGTTTAGCTAAGTTTATTCTTTCTTCTCCCTCCACTTCAATTTTCAAAAAATTCATTAGGCTATCTAGCCTACTTTTACTTTCTGACGCGGTCTCGTCCTGTTGAGAGTTAGGCCTACTTCTCTGCCAAGCTATTAATAAATCCTCCCTGAGACAAGATTCTACTAATGGGAAGAGCATAGCAGCGTACTTCTCCTTTGTTACACCTAAAGTTTCTAAACACCTTAGTTTTGACTCAATTTGATCATAAAGTGAGGAAATAGTAATTTTACTTTCACTGCTATTTAATGTTATTACAATTTTCAAGATTTCTCTTATGTAAAACTCTACTAACAGGTCATCTTTGGCAAAGCGAGATTTTAAATGTTCAATAGCCTGTTCATAACTACGTCCACATGGGGGAAAACTCTCGACAATTTCCCTAGCCTTAGTATTAGGGATAGTCGCTTGCAGGAGATACTGATACTTGTCATCAGAATCAATACAGGGGTCTTCATGGATTTTCTTAAATTGGCCCCAAAACGGCAACCAATCACTAATATCACCACCAAACTTTTTAAACTCAAGTGTGGGTAACTTAAATTTACGTTTTTCTACATTCACACTAGTATCTGTCTTAGGCCTAGCCTTGTCAATAGCCTGTTCAACTAAATACTCAACTATTTTAAACTTGCCTGAGTATTCATCGGCAGATTCTACCTCATTTTCTAAAACTTCAGTAGATGCATTTTCATTTAGTAAAACTTCAATAATTTCTCGGTCTAAGACCTCCAATTGATTATGTTTTTCACGTAATAGCTCTAAATTAGCTTTTAACAAAATCACATCATCTTCATTTTTTATGGATTCTAATAATGTATTGTGTAAACGTGAAAATCCAGTTCTAAACAATTTTCTTTTCTTTTTCAGAGCATCCATTATAAAATACTTACTAATGGATCATAGATTTTAACTGTAACCAAATTATTATCCTGTCACGGTCGCCATATATTGTTTCTATAAACTTTTGACACTGCCGCTACAGGCGGAACACTCGTCATATTTATATAATTATGCTGGTAATAAAACTTATTTCATATTTAAACACTATTTATTACTTCACATCTTTCTTAAAACAAAACTCTAAACAAAGAACTGAGAAAAAAAAAATTACAAATCATCTGTTAATTAATATAATGTTCTTTTTCTTTTTTTTTTTCATAGAGGATTGTCATAGAGTATTATATTATTGCATTCACAACAGTATGGTCTAGCATACTGTGTTGTGTATCAATAGCACAATCCATTTTGTTGTTTGCTGTTCACTCCATTTGTTTGAAATGTTATTATCATACGCGGTTTTAAGCATATAATAATAAAAGAACAAATGTTTGGTAACTTATAATTTTAATAACTTTATTTAATTAAAATAAAAAACCGAACATGCAGTCAAACAATTATAACAAATGAAATAAGTTTTTCACTTTAGAAAAAAGTCTTTTACTTACTATTACTGAATGGGTAAGTTGGAGTTAGATTTGCTGTCAAACGTTGGGATCAAAGCTCTGTCTGCAATCTTATGAAACCATCACCTTCCTTAGCGCCGACGATTTGTTGCGATGCTTGAATCACTAACTTATCGCAGTGTTCCACAGCTTCACTGTGAAATGGAAATTTTCTAAAGTTACATTTCTCAGGAGATTCACCATCAGAGCAAGTTTTCTGGATGAGCAAAAAATTGCATTTGTTTGGCGTACACGATCAACGACTTGTACCAAATTCTCTGGTGGAAATATGGTTGATTTGTTAACCTCAAAAACTTGTCCAGGTTCTTGTGAAATGTAGAATCTAATAGCTTTTCTTTATTTTTAACCATACAGGCATGTATGATTTGAGAATAAAGGATACCAACATTTCATGTTAAACTAAATCCATTTTTACACTTACGAACAGTCTCAAAACTCTGTTAGCTCTATTCACCCATCGAGAGTGGGGAAATGGACCCGGTTCACGAACAGATAAGTCCACAGGGGATTTGCCTGGCTTTATCCCACTACTTATGTCTAGAAGGTACTGTTGATCTTTACTCAATAGAGTGCGATTAATGAATGGTAATTCACAATAAACACTTACAAAATCAACTATTGAAACGTTTTCATACTTACTGAGCTAGGTGCCAGTTAGGCCACTAACTGACTTTCGCCCAGTTTTGTCACCGTCTAGGGTTAGAAATAAGTGCCGGAACGGCAACTCGTTGAAATCAAAAAGGCATATTCCCCGCTGCAGGAGTATATCCAAAAGGCAGGTTTTCCGCGGTGTGGCGTTAAAAAAAAAACACTTTGTCTCACCCGAGTATGCATATCTGTGGGTGACGTCGATTTATCGCATTTCTACAACATAAAACCATTTTATATAGGGATATATTGTTGTCAGTGTTGGCAACCATTAGCTAAGTAGTTATGATAGGATTGATTTTCTACCTATTTTAATTACCTTATCGAAGGTCAAAGAATGTAGATTCGTTTAATCTCTGGTGAGACTTTTTCTTTGCATTTATTAGGTTGGTATAATTTATTATATTACTCCTAAAATCAGCTGGCAACTGTATTTTACTGATATAGAATGAGAACGTTGTCAAGAATAGTGAAATCGTATCAAAATTTTTTGTTTTCTGTAAAACGTTTATCTTAATTCAGTTATCATTGGGATCAGGGGAAACGCTTTGGACAGAAATACATTTATACAGTAATTGTCTGAGTTTGTTTATTCAGATTATTAGCCTAATTTCTAAATTAATAACAATTAAATAAACTTTTATCAAAGATTAAAGATTTAGGAAAATTTATTAGAAAATAAGGTCCATACTCTGATTAGCGATACGCACAGTTCCCTCATGATACGATTACATTTATTACGATGCACAAACTATACCTGTGTGAAATAACAGCCGATATATCTAATGTGAATTTACGCAAACATTCTCTTCCCAGCCCAATTTCCATTATTGATAGTTAATGTTTATAAAAAGTATAAAGTTTTAGAAAATGTATTTTGTTCCGTTCCATTTCCAAGAAAGATATATGTTTGCACTTGAATCAAAACATCTTTTCAACATATAGTGAAGAATATTGTATTTTATCTGTAATAAAGAAACACTAATTACTACTTTTAGCTCTAATTACTAGATTTAGCTTTGAGCTTCTGAAAAAAATGCGATGTTTGCATTTCAACAGTTAATGACTAAGATAAAATAAGCTACAATATTGGACATAATGACAAATAAAAATTCATTACAACTAAACAGTTTTTAATAGTGGTAAACTACCATTAAACCTTAACCCTGGAGTCTGGGCGCCAAGTCTCACAGACCCGGAACAGGGACATTTTGCTGCCACGGTTGGTAGCACTGCGCTAGAAACCCCTAAGTCCATCTAGCTGTCCAATATTAAGTGCCAGTCAATATCGAATTGTTGCCATTGCTCTACCTGCCTTTGTTTAAGATTCGGGTCTCACAGACTTGGCGCCTCGACTCGTGTGATAGTATTTTTTCTATTTCGGGTCTGCCAGACTAATCGCCCACGTTTGTGTAACTATATTTTTAGTTTGTGTAAATAGTTTTCTTCGCATTTAAGTGTTGTAAATAGTGTGTTTAGTGTATATATTAGTTTTAAACGATACTTTATTGACATGGAAATGGAAAGACAAAGAGACCGTGAACAAGAACGGATTAGGGAGTTATTAGAAGAGAATATTGACGAAAATAGTGATAGTGAATTTATTGACGGATCTGATATAGAAGAAGAGGATCATGTAGAAGTATGTCATGAAGATACGCATCCCGAACAAGATGGGGGAGATTCTGAATACGAAATGGAAGTTGATATTCAACGCGAACAATTACAACCGGTGGGACCATCTTACATTGGAAAAAACAACACGACTATTTTGTCTAAATACTTTTTTTGTATTTTAATAACCAACGATTTAAAATATTAACCTTCAAATAACTTGAATTTTATGTTCATTATTAGTTTTATAGTTTTTTCCTATATAATTACTCATATTGCATTATTGTTCAATAAACATGTTTATTCACAATATAATTGTCCATTTTTATATTATAATGCCCTAAATCTCTTCATTAGGAACAATTAACTACAAAAATAACGGTTAAAAGGTTTAACAAAAATAACTGTGCTTACATTAATAAAAACAATCATGGGTCTGTGAGACTGGGCCCCTACTCGGGGCGCCCCGATTCCAGGGCTAAGTTGATTGCTGAAGGCATTAATATACACGCTTATAAATGGCATACTATGTTTTGTTAGTTTTTAATTTGTTTATGAAACAATATTTATTACAAGGATTTCATCAAACTAATAATTTTGGCAATTTATAGTTACATTTGAAATTAGTCATGGTTTTCTTCTGAATAATTTCTGAAGAGATTAACTGAACTTTGTAACATATTGAGTATTATTTTAGGATTATTTTATATAAAGTTTCATATTTACGACCTTTATTTCTACGTATGTTGGTTTTCAACTAGGCAAACATTTTATTTTACAAAGATTGATTTTACTTACCCTATTTTTTCTTTCTATGTTACCCTTTATTTCTTCTTTTATGCGTTATTACCGGTCATTCCAACACGTTATTGGTATTGTTTCAAAAACTTGTTAACTTATAAACCGTTTCTCCTGCATAGGCAATTTATGTTTAGATTGTGTTGAATCCAATTTTCTCTAAAGTTTAAAAAATAGTATCCGTTCTTCTTTTTATTATATTTTATTTACTCGTATAAAGAGTCCATCGAAACGTTCCTAAATGCTGCTAAATCGTTAGAATTTGCATTAATTACATTTTCAGAATATGGATCTGTTCTGAAAATTTAAAAGTATAATTTTCCCAGTTATTTATTATTTTGAATATAGGAAACTTAAGATACAATTACTCTCGCTTCCATTGTAATTTATAAAATATTTTGTATTCTGTTGATTTCTTAAGATATACATTTTTCTATTGAATTGATTTTAATTTAAAATGATCATCAATGGTTTCAAAATTTCATTATCAAATCCTTATTTATATATTTTTTTATACTTTCTTTCATTGTTGCCGATGTGTATAAATTTGGAACATCAAACGAAGTAATTTTCCATTTTCTATGGCGTTAAAAATTTACAAAATATAATCTTTAAAGTAACAATTAATTTGAATATTTTTGGTGCAGTTTAAAATCCGAGTAGAATAGCTTGTACTTTATAACATAGACTATATTATTAAATATACATGGGCTTAGTCATGGTAATATGTTTGAATCTTTAACAACGATGTATACAGTCTTTTTTACCCATCAGTTACAGTTTGTTTATTCTTCGATACCCTAAATATCATCTTGTCTACCAGTATTTAATATTTATTCTCTTTATAGATTGTGTTGAAAATAACCCTTTTAAACTTCTATAAACGTGTACAATATATTCTAGTGTTTAGGCTCGGTCAAACGTTTTAACCTCCCCCACGCCGTGATGGAAAGAGATATCAATCTGATAGTTTTCTTGTTCCTCCAGATTTATCAAAGTGTTGTTGCTAGTGTCCAACTATTTTACACTGAAACCGCAATTGAATCAATAAACATGAAATAACTCAAGAACTGTGGCGATTAGCCCTTACGTTTGACTCAAAGACAGAAAGTAATAAATAATAATAAATAACTACTAGAAGACCATTTAAATATATTTAAAATGGTAAGCCTATGAGTGGCCTTGAGATATGTTTCAAAGAGGTTGTGGAAAAAATTGGAATAAAGAAAATTAGCTAAAAACACTTACCTTACGTGGAATAAATGTACTCGTAAATGTAGTTGATGAATACTGGTGTGCACACCGCCTTTCCACTAGAAACTGTTCACTGAAACTCTTTAAAGGGAATAATTTAAATGTTCACTAAAAAAATAAATTTTTAAAATAGTTTCCGTTTAGCCTCGTGCAAACACTCTTGTGGTTGAAAAGGTTTTAAGAAAAAATAATGAAATAAGTTAAGTAATTATTTAGTTAAACTTGATAAAACACCAGTCTTTCATTTGAGATTTAACTCAACACTTATTTGCAAAGGATTTATAAGATCAAAAAGGATGAAAAAAAGTGTAAGAATGAGCCAAAAATGGCGAGGAAAGAACGCGAAGTTGAGATATACACAGCCGAAAATGGCGAGAGTATTGCTCAGTAGCGTTCGCAGTAGTTTGACAGAAAACAATGCTGGATGAAGTTCAAGAACTGTACCAATCATACCACCCACCAAAAGCTAGTAGTTATTAACCATAGGCTGTAAGAGAAAAGGGGAAGAAAGCCCTCTTCAGATGGCTAGAAGGGGGGATGATGGAAAAAAAGGGGATGAGGAAAGAGTGTCGAAGCTGTTCTTAATAGGAAGGGAGTATAGATGAGGCGCGTTATATATTTTGTACACTAAGGACAGCTCAATGTTGATAATGCGAGTCTAACCAGATATTGGGAGGGCGATGGCAGGATTGACTGGTCGCTTGAGAGTACCAGATAAAGTTTTGATATTAGCAAATCTGGTGATCCCATCAGAAACCAGGGTGCGGCACATTGGATATTTTAAAAAAATCAGTGTGTTCTCCATAAATGAAGAGTAGCTGTCCAAAAGATAAAGGCGAACATTTATTATCCAATTTTTAGCGTTAAATTTATGTATGGAGATACTGTGAAGTCCAGAGCTTCCAGAAGTAGGTAGTCATCTGTTAAACTAATGTCCATCTGTATTTGAGACGCGCAGTGGTATAAACCTCAACACTTATTTGCGAAGGATTCGTAAAGATCAAAAGGATGGAAAAAAACTGTAAGAATGAGCCTAAAATGGCGAGAAATAATCGCGAAAATTCGACGTGACAATCTCATTCGGAATTGCGATATAAAAAGCGGGATATGGCGAGAGTATTGCGCATGCGCGTGCGCCGAGAACTATAAGGAACACGACTTGAAACCTGAGGAAAGACTGCAGGGTCCGATTTATAAACTGTTTAATAACATTCTCTTTCATCCCTATAATCGAGACAATTTAAGTTATCCACATCTTCAATAGACTGAGGTATCCAAGAAGCAGACGGCAACATGGCCATGTAGAAACATATCTCTACATACTTTCTCCCTTTGCATTGTGATAATTTAATGATCAATTTCCAGGTCAAGGTGCTACTCCCCCTATCATCTCTGCCAGATGGGACGTTTTGGCATCATGCCTCTTTTATCTTTTGCGCTAAGTAGTATACAGACTGAGTCAGTGACCTTGACAACCTCCTCTTACATTGGAGAGAACCTCTGGGATATACCATTTAGTTGTTCAATTCCGTACTTTGATGTGCGTCATCCGATACTATCTGCAGAAACCTAAAAATCTCCCTCTTATTCAGAATTACCCACAGATATTTGTAACCACTTCCCCAGCTATAACGATACCTGGATAATGTTTATATTATTTTCGTCTTTACAAAAATTAATTCGCATTTTTACCGCTATAGAGGCAGCGTTTCATATTTTTATTGATCTGGTTCATATTACATTCAAATTTGTTCAATTGTATTCCTTTCAAAAATAATCATCACTAATTGACTCGTGTGGGCCACATGCGAACATTTCCCTTGAAGCCCCCCCCCCCCAAACATGTCATCGAAATTAACATTCCGCTTTCAGCACTGATCCTTCAGCCGCTCTAGACAAAATTATCTTCTCCTTGGGCTTTATCTTGTGTCTTATTGCATAACAAGCTCTCGTAGATAATCCTTTATCACGTCAGATAGCAAACCATCCTACTCATCCTCAGATGACGAATGGTCTTCTACGATTAAAAGAGATGAAAATATTCCTGACATCAAAGTGTTTAAAAACATCTTCGTGAAAAGCGGTTTCCCTTCTTTTCAGTCTTTAAATTCTACAAATTTTCTGTAAAAAATTTACATTTTGTTAAACCGTACTGTAGTACAAAAATGGCGCTCTCTCACATTCCTATTCCTTCTGGCAGTCGGTTTTTAATAGCTTTCGTAATGCTTTAGAAATGTGTATAAAAGACACATGATAATCTCATCACATTATACATCACCCTTTAGCCGTAAATGTTTTTGACTTATTTTTTTAGGAAAATGGACCATTTAAAAATTTCAAATACAATTAAAAATCTTCGAACATGGTAGTTCGGTAGTGGTAGCTCGGCTACAAACAAATTCGGTGTGAGAAACTTAAAACATAAATACAGAGTAGCGATTGAGGAGGTGAGTGAGAATAACTACCATTTGACTGGTGAAGATTGATTATCGTTTTGTGTGTTCATATTTCGTTGAATGTAGTTGAAAATGACGGACCCAATGTATGAGCCCTGAGGGACACCGGCTCATACATTTATTAGGTACACGGAGTTCGGCCTACATCAACCCTCAGCTTCAGGTTGGTGAAGTGGTAACTAATAAGGTTTTGAGCAGATCTGGTAAATCATATTGGCCTAATTAAATTATTCATGGCAGGTGGTTGTGCCAGGCCTAATCAAAGCCCCCTTCGATGTCCAAGACAACGATGAATGTGGAAGAGATTTCAATGAAAGGTTTGGTCGCATCCTCCTCTATTTTCGTCCACACTTATCACTCTGCCTTTCCAGACTGTTTATCTCTCAAACCAAATGTCTCTGGCCTCAAGATGTTGTTTGTGTATATATGTTTTGAATTGTTCATTGTGTCCAGTCCAACTTCCCTGTCGTTATTTGTGAGATGGCCTAATTGTATTCTTTGCATGTAGTGAGACTGTTAGTCAAACATGTAGGAAAGTAGGCAAACTGCTCTACTATAAGATCTTCTTGAGTGGTGACCGGTAGTACCCTAGTAGGCTACATCATTTGGAAGGTCATTTAGTGAGACCGTTCCTTCTAGGGTATTAATAAAAATTAAAAAAAAACTTGTTGACTGGGTCGCCGAACAGTCCATCAGAGCTAGTAAGAGGCGGTTAGTGCAGCAGTTCTTGCGTCAAATGATTGAAATATGCCCATATAGGCGTGTTTGTTTTAATTGAAAGTTTCGCTCGGAAGTTATTGAGTTTGTATTGTATTAAATCCTGTCTAATTCTCCTCTGGAAGGGAACTATGATGGTATGTGGACCGTATCTGTTACACATTGCTAATTTGCCCACCATGACCTATTCCTCCGGGTGATGATGTATGCTATATGCTTTTTTTGTATAAATATGGTACCTGGGATAACATTTATTAGGAAATACAATGTCAATGAATGTGGTGCAGTTTTCATTAAAACCATTTGTCGCATGCTCACTCCATTATCATCAACCCTTATCATCTGCTTTACCCGAGGTTTTAGCTCTGAAACCAAATCGCTCTGACTTCAAGATGTTGTTTGTATATATATTTTACCACAGGCTGGCGACACCTGTGTTTGTGTCGTGGAGGCATTCATGGAACTACTCCTAATGTTTACTTTATACATATTCACTGTATTCATCGAAAGGATTTATAATTTCTCATATTAAAATATATAATTTTAGTGTTATTATAATGATTTTGTAACAGTTTTAAATATTTTATTTTATTTAACAATAATTATTATTATCAACAATGGCCTGGACATTCCCTAGAATAACCTTGGTTACTATAATCATTCAATTATATATTTTCCACGAAATGTGAATCTATTCATTTTCTAATTTATTACAGCTAATAAATATTGAAAGCATAAAGTAAAAACAATTAAATTACAAGAAACAATATGAAAATATAGCTGTTTTTCAGTTACGGTGAGTAATATCGCTACGTGGTATTCCTTGTTAGCAAAAAGTTTATATTAAGTTTCATAATAAAGTTTTTAAAAGGACGCTACTCTTATCGGCCGACCCTTGTCTCTTACAAGATTTGGTAAGTCACTTCGGTCCAAGCATTCTTAGTCTGTTCTCTGCAAGATTCGATCGAGTCGCAGTTCTGTCCCGTTACGTTCCTCGTGATGTAGTTTTCTGTGGACGTTTCTCCCGCCGTGTAACGCAGACATTACTGGACAAACCTAAATATTATGTTGTGTAGTATATGATAGTGACTATTTTTATTTATATATTCACTCTTTTTCTTGTAGTTAGATAATGTATAGAGCGCGAACTGGGTTCAGCCAAGACGTAAGTGTGGTTACTGCTAGATAAATTTATAGCATTATAGCAGTCAATACACGTTAAACACGACTTTGTTTAGTCACTAATTTGTTTAGTGTTTCTGTGACTGGGATATTGGTATATAGGTTTGTGTTGTAAAACGATGCCAGAGTTGTGAGGGATTTCAATGTTCTTTATTTTGTTTACTAGTTCTATTGTGTTCTTTAAATTTGTGCGTGTGTCTAGTTTTATGTATTTTCTAATAGTTCTATCCATATGGCGTGCTAGTTTGTGTGCGAGTGATTGTTGGCTGTTGATTATTGGTCTTGTTGGTGTTCCTTGTTTATGTAGTTTAGAAAATGCTTGTAGGGTACTTGCCGTAGATCTTATTGCTTTAAGATATTTTTTCTGTGTTTTAGATATTACGTTTTTAGTTGAATTCATTATGTGTTTAACTGTGTTGTGATATTTTTTTGTTGGGTCTTTATTTGTTTCTGAGATGTTGTTTGTCGTAATGAATTCATTAATTTTATTGTTTAAATCCTGCGTTTGCATAATAACTGTAGTATTACCTTTATCTGATTGTATGTATTTTAAATCGTTTTCTCTGGCTTTTTGTTTTAGTGATTTGTCTGTTTGTATTTCATTGGTGAGTGTTATGCTCTTTTGGGTCTTGTGTGTTCTTATTGTGTTACCAATTAAATGTCTTAAGTAATCTTGATCTTGTATTTCTGTCTGTTGTATATTGGTTTCTTCGTCAATTATAATTGCTATTTTTGTTTTATTGTTATCTCTGTAGTGTATATTATGTTTTAGGCCTTTATTTAGTAATTCTCTTACTTCAGTGGTAAATTGTGTTGTTAGTGTTGTTTAGTGTTTTTTCATAAAAAGAGTGTTTTGACATGAATTCACATGCGAACTAATTACAGAATCGCAAAAATGGGCGACTAAAACACTACAAGAAACACATGAAACATATAAAAAGAAAATAAATCAACTTTTAAATGAGAAAATAATAATCCAGCAACGAAAATGCCATATTTGGTTTATAAAAACTGAGATTTTTCCTTCTCAGTGCTTCTCTTTTACAAATACTAGTATTTTCCTTTTTCAAAATAGTTAAATATCTATTTTTTCAAAACATTTACTATTTTATATTTATGGAAAATCTAATATTTTACTGTTTACAAGAAAAGTTCAAGACTAATACTCGTTCCTGAAACCAATTCTCGCTTTGTATTGTAATTCTGTGTGTCTGTAGTTCTGAACGCAAATTAATTAAAATATCACCAATGGATCACATTATGTCAACAACGAGTGTCATACTTCTGTCAAGAAAGCTTCTCTATAAATAATTTAACGCAAGTCAATCACGTGACCGTAAAATTTACAAGTAATAAATGTATTTGTATTTCTATATTCTAAAAATATAGATAACGCAATAATTCTTGAATTTATTGGTTGTATGTGCTAACTGATTGGTAACGGATAATGTTTCAATCACCCCATACCTATACGTAACTGTTTCTGCAATCATTTAGCCACATCAACAATATAAAATTAAATTACCTGAATCCGTAAGAGTTGTCCATTATTAGGTCTAATTAAGAAACCTACTGTCCTGAAAGAATTCTATTTTCCAATGTGAAGAGTTTACCATCACTTGTATCCCTGAACCATTTGAAAAGCGACGACAGTGACATAACCTAACCTAACCTAACCAAACACTTCTGAACAAGTGGCAAACTTTATCTGGTGTTAAGTATGACTAAACATTGTATTTTATTATATTTTTCTGTATTACGTTTTTGTCTAGTACTATGTTGTGTCTAGTACATGTTGCGTCATTATGTGTAATGTAAATACAGAGAAGCGGGAATTTCTTTAGTAGAGTGAGTTGAAATAACGTTAGTAAAGCCTAAAGGTAATTGAGTGTGTATCGTTACTACATTAGCCAGCAGGAGGGAAATGATTAAAGGTAATCTACTTATACGAAGTATCCCATAACGAGGAATAAATTCCTTTCTCGCTTCGAACTGTTCTGGAAGCCACATTTAATCTTTTTCACAATATTTCATTTAAACGATACTGTATAAATGTTAAGGGAAGAAGATTTTGTTTAGTAACAGTTTGTAGCTAGAAAAACAGTTAAAAGGGAAAGTTTGCTTTGTTTAACGAAATAGTTAAATAGTTAGGCAGAATGATATGAATAAATTATTACAAAAGACAAATACAGCGTCATAGCTCGTAACAAGCGGAGAAAAAGACAGATATTCTTAATGAAATTATTTTGTATCACAACGTAGTTTTACCCTCTTTGAAATGTTTCCAGAATCTATTTTTAGTTTAGATTTGACTCCCGTCAATCTCATGAGTTAGTTCATTCAAACGTTTTATTTTTTTCTATCAGTATAAATAAGTATAAAATAAGTAGTGCGAAGAATGTGAGAGGAGATATAAAAGGATAAGAAAGCAAATTTCACAGGTAGAAACGTTTACACACTCAATCCTACGAGCTTTGACATACTCTGATGTCACCGTCTGGTATAGTATAAGTCTTTAAAAATTGGAGTAAAAGTTTGTTTCATTTATTACCAAAGTTCGTTTTAATATAAATGTCTTCATGCTGATTATGAGTGTCAAGAGAAACAAAATACTTTATTGAAGCAGATATTTTTCTCTAACGGAAATGTTTGGTAATATTTATTTTACGAACCAAACTTCACACACTCAGACACACAAACACACACGTTCGCGCACGTATGTGTGTGTTTATTCTAACTAAACTTTTTTAGCAGTTAAAACAGTAAACGCAAGTGTGGGGTACGTTTCATCAAATGCATACAATCTCTTAACCACAAATAATCTTTAGTTAAATCCTTATGTACGTTTCGATTGTGAGGCAATCGTCATTGCAAGGAAAGTTTTACAGAGATGTTTGTTGGTAGACATGAGGTTTATTTAGTTAATTCTAGCTTAAATCCTTAATTGCCTAATATTTTTGCATTTAGCTAGAAAAATAGTTTAGGTTTTTAAGCAACATGGGACTTTATTTATTTTAGTTATGGAAGACAAAGTACATACAGTAGCTTCATTTTATATTTAATTCATGAGTAATCTTTGTATGAATGTGTTTAAAAATCACAATAAATACTTAGATTATTTTTGTAGAGGAAACAATACCCAGTGTAAATTATCAAGGGTTTACTTTGATGGAAACATAATACCCACAGAGTTGCCATTATTAAATCTAACGGCAGTTAGCTGGATACAACTATCTTACACATTGCAAACTAGCAAACGTCCTTTCATACACACAAATATTTACCACGTCTTTTAAGAACCAAACAGTGGAACATGTACTTACAAGATCTGCGACAAAAGGACAGAAGGTGAGCGTACCTTGCCAGATTGGACAGGAATACAATCTTCTTCAGAGCATCGGCTAACCACGGGACTAGATTACATTAAAGGAAAGATCTAAGATCTCCTGTATTGTTCGTTACAATTTGTCATCAGGAAGAGGAAAATCTGAGCCTCACACATCCGAAAGCCTTCCGAAAGCTTTAGGTCCACTTATAGTTCGATGATATTATTGCACTTGAATGCCGTATGATTAACTGGAGCCAACGTACCACTAAAAATGCCTGGTAGGACCTCCTTAATGAAAACAGATTTACAGATATCGTTCTTCTTCAAACAACATGTTTGTTATAATTCTTCGACCGTAATGAAGGGAACACTTCTTGCTATGAGTATTTTTCTCGTTTTCTCCAGAGGTAATCGACAAGGAGGTCGTAAATCCATTGCGGATCTAATTACAAGCGCGCCGCGGTTACTAGCAGGTACGAGGTAATTCCCCGCGTAAATTTAGTTGTGTTTCGCTACAATAATATTTTTTCTTTTTAAAACGCTATATATTATATTTTTCCAACTGTTCTATTTTTTATTAGTTAGTTTGTACCTTATTTGGTTTACTAGTTCTTAATCGATTATGTCTAATCATATGCAGTAATCATATCCAAAACAAATTATAAGTAATCAAGGTTTAAAGTTTTCTTTTAAACCATATTTAAGGGCATAGATAAACATATAAAAATAAGTAGAATGTAAAAACAGATTCTAGACCCCAATATTTTTGTTTATTTCGTAAGTAAACAAGAATACACTAATTATAAAAATCTATACACTACTGACCGATACCCAGTAAAATCTATACCGAGCTTCTCTCTCCAGTTGGCATAAAAATTGTTGAAGCGCTCTAATATATTTAGACGTTTGACAGATGGTCAATGGGCGATATATATATTTCTTTATTTATTCTGTAAGTATAGAGAGTCAATAAGTATCCCTTAAAGAGTACAGACGTCTAGTCTTGTGAGTAGTCATTCAGAAAATGAACTCTCTCTTGATGCAAACAAACAAGCAAACAATGACGTCTTGTAACACTAGATGAACTAGTCTTTATACCCGCTACATATATATTGACATACTCCTCACTTTGTCCGTAAACAACAATCGCTTACATTCAGTTTCATACTTTTTCTCATTTTCACTAATATTTTAATTAATTTTGTTGAAAGTTAAAGCCATGTTTGTTATGATAGACTAAATGTACAGGTTCATTGTACCTGCTGCGAAGAGTTTATAAATATTCACTAATAGGACAAATGAAATAATAGCGTCTTTAACGGGAAAACATCTTGTACGGGAACGGAAAATACTATAATACCAACAAAAGAATAGTATATCTGGGGACTATTGTACGTGGTGTATTATTCCACAATTTCATTAAAACAATTTTATCTGTTTTTGAAACCAAAAATAATGAAAGAAAGAAGTACGTATCTCAGACATACGCATCTAATGGGAAACCTTTTATCAATCCATTCTAAAAGTTTTATTAAAAATAGTTTACATTTATACAACAATGCTAAACCAATTGTTGATATGTTGCTAAGCAAATGAGAAATTCAGATTGAAACTGTGTGGAACTAAATTCATTGGTGGTTGCTTCTGAAAATGGTGAGTATTTATCCTTTTTCTTAAATATTAAGTTATTGTGGCTTGCTGCGATTAGCCTAACTATGGACTTTACCTCGTTTGTACGAGACTTGTAGACTTAGATATCGGTCAGACTAGCCCTGCTTGGTCAATGGTCGCCGCAGTGCACGGTTTAGTTCTGTAGCTAGGCTGGGGCTTATTACTTGGGCCTGGAGGCGTGGCTTGAACTTGTATACAGAATCATCGCCTTCTCAGGTTGTGATATACAAGGTCTTGCCATGGTTTTAGGTCTGCTTAAGTCTCTGGTCCAAACTGCTGGAACCAGTTGGGGGATACTAGAGCAGTCGATTAAAAAACTCTACTCTTCTATTCAAATACACGATCGTTGTTATAGTCATCGTTGATTTGTAGGTTTTAACTCATTCTAATATGGTTTCCTAATCTTTTAAATGCTTTATCTTAGCGTTCTGCCTCAAAACTCTATTTTACTTTAACGAATTCCACAGTAATTATCCTGATGATCACTTTTTTCATTAAAGTGAGAGTCGTATGCATAGAATTTATGAGAACAACCATTTGTCAAAATAGGGTATATTTGTAAAATGTTCTCGTTCTTCCTTTCTTTAAGGTCTAGTAAAGTTTACCCCTCTCTTTCCCTAATTTCAAGTTATCCAGATTCATATTTAACTGGGAGACAGTCATCATAAAATCTGCTTTAGCTTTTGCTAATGTTATGTCGCAACTAAACTAACGTCTTTCCTCATACATTAATTTTAGGATAGTCCGAATCTCGCTGGTTTTGCTACTCTTGACTTTACTTTCCACCTCTAGCTCAAAGTAGCAATATAACTGCAGAAATTAAGGGGCAGAGAATTTGGGAATTCTGTTTCATTGGATTCATTTAGATTAGTAGTCACTCTGACGTCCACCCAGTGACTCACCCAGGGGGTAAATACAAGGTATTCACGATGGACACTATTTCTTAGCTACACCCTTCTTCTAGCAGCGCTCTATATCGCTTAGCTATAACTAGCAGTAGCTTGTCTAAGCCTCCTGTGTAGCTTGACCGATCGAGTCTGTGGCAAGCTAGGCCTTCTTGTCTCTGTTATTACTAAGTATCATGCATTCGTCGTTTAGTCACCCTTCAAGAAAGGGTTGTAGGCTTGGCTAATCATAGCACTGATGAATAACACTCTTGTATATGTAATTAATAAAAGAATTTTACTTGGTTTTGTGTTTTTTTTTTAAATTTTAATGTTTTGAAATTTAAACTGTAATGAGAGTTTTCTTCTTCCGAACCCACCATGCCACAATTTGTGTCACAATGCTATAGGTAAGACAATATCCGCATGTTTCTATATGACCGATGTCTGACTTCACCATATTCGTACGGGACTTGATGAGTCTATATACCACAAAGCCCTGTTTGGACGCACACTGCAATGTAAGCTACAGTTAAGCTAACAGATATTAACCCTGGTAATCTATATTTGGGTTTGAATATCCCCACTGTCTCAGGTTAAAGATATACAATCCTATGTAACGGGTTTACAGTCTCACTCCCTCTCTCGATATATATATATATATATATATATATATATATATATATATATATCATTATCGTATAACGTATTTACCGATATTTTTAGGTGATTAAAATGAGTTTTTAATGGTAAGTTAGATTGAAACAGCGGTGGGCTGCTGCCAAAACGTTTTACGTCTTGAGTTTGGGAATTTGGACCTATTTTCCACATTAAAAATTATCAGCCACTTTTTTCACTAACCCATCTTTCCTATCCCACAACAAACCCAGCCCATGCTAGCAATAATACTAACCCAACCTAAGTAATACTATCCCTTTCTATCAATAATAACCATCACAGCCGATAAATATGCGCTGCATCTTACAGGTTTCTTTAACTCAATGTCTTCTATATATATATATATATATATATATATATATATATATATATATATATATATATATCCTGTATTTTTTCTAAGTCGGTCTTTAATTGGAAAGGCGTGTACCAGGATTTGAATACATTCGAAAACATTATCTACAACTTTTAACTTCTTAACTACTTAGGTATTTTCCCTTCTGGTTTGAGTTGTAGTAAAATATTAGCTCTATTCTCTTTGCTGCTTCAAAAAGTACCATTTTTTTTTTAATCTGTAAATGTACCTCATAGAACTCCTATGATTGTTATCCGCCCTTGTTCTTTTTTGTATCCACTCATAAGTTTGTTTTACATTGCTCAGACCTTACATTTCTTCAACACACTGGACTACCGTTAAGCCCCTATAAAATCTACTACGGTACAAGAGACTGTACATCGATGCAGCCAATGACAAGGATTGAATATTTCTGTTTCGCGAGGCTCCTAACGATGCTAATCCCCCTTGACATTCATCAAGTATGTTATCTACTCAGTGGGTACTCCATATAGCATACAACGTTTGCAAAATGACCACTATTCCTACATGCTTCTTAAAGCACTGCTGTCTGCTCAGCTGCAACTAGCAATAAATTGTCTAATACTTGGCGTGCTGCTCAACCGATCGAGTCTGTGGCATGCCTATGCTTGTCTATGCTCGTACATAGTTGTAAGCATTAGAGATTTAGTAAAACTTCAAGAGAGGGTTCTAGACCCTCTTTTGTATATTCAAATAATAAAATAAATTTAAAAGAAAAAACATTTCACTGCTTCAAAATATTCACAAATATTAGCTAGTTTTTCTTTAAACAGACAGGTAGACAAACATAAATGGAGACAGAGAGGAAATCAGAAGAGTAGAGGTGAAACTATAATATAAATAAAAATACATCATAGAGAGGAGTAACCACAGTTTATTTTAGTCATGTTTGGTCACTTTACAATGAAAATATTATTTTAGTTAATTGTAAATATCTTTTAACTTTAAACTTCTAGAGTGGAAGTAGAATTCTTGGGTAAGAACATCATTTATTTTAAACTTATTTTTTGTTAGCTGCTATTACATTAATAAATGAAAAAAAATTTGAACTAATAAGCAACAGAAAATCTATTCAATTGATTTCAGTTCGTGTTTCAACTTTTAGATGCAATAAATGTATGAATAAGGCAAAGTTCTTATAATTTGTTAGTTATTCAATTACAGTGAAATACTATATATTTTTTTACTACTATTAATTCTTAAAACATTAAAATAACATTCTATACTAGTTACTCGTGGATATAAATTATATTTTATAGTATGCGTAGTACGTGTCTCCTTATTTAGTATCCTATGTCAAAACATTTTATTGGCCTATTATCTTTTTAAAGAAGTATATAACTTACATTTTAAAATTTTTAACAGTCTTAGGAATAATGTGACGTTAACATTTAAACCCTAAACTACACACTGAATCTCTTCAACCGATTTCAATACATAGGCCTACGATGACAAATTTATTTAGAAGTATAATTCAGTGACAAATAACAGATTCAATATGTCGTTTTACTTAATTCAATTTGTATAGTGCGGATCTCGTAAATGTGCAGTTGGTCTTAAGAGGTTGCAGTAGGTTAGATGGTACGGGTAAATATAAATACTTTCCTACAAACATTATAAAGACTGTCAAAACACTGACTTTCTTGTGATGGTCGATTTTAGATAAATTTGCTTCGGTATAAAGTAACAAACATTCTTGAAATATGTGTAGACCTATCGCATTCAGAAGATGTTGATGTATCGAAAATTCTCAATATTTAACATGTTTTCAGAGGTGGTAGTACAGACACTGCACAGTTCTGTGGTCTCTCAAGTCCTACCAGAGCAGGTGGATTAGCAGGTGTTTTTGGAATAGTTAGTAATTTCGATACTGACTGGAACACTGTAGTCTGCGAGTTGTAAATTAAGCATCATTAGTATATCTATGTTTGTTTGTTTATACATCATTATAAATTAAATAAAAATCGATATCTCTTAAAACTAATTCTATTTTGTTAATGGCAGTGACAAATTTTAAGTCTTTTATTACTATTACTTCTGAAAACATAAAAATAACCCTTTGTACTATTCGTCCACGGACATGCTGTAGTCTATGACGTACGGTAAAATAGCTCAATTCTTCAAAGATCTCAGTAGGAAATGCGAATACGTAGCTCCAGTAGTATAGCTAGATGGTGCTGGAGGAAAGTCTAATATTACAATAACATCTTTTTTGTTTCTATAAGAAACGCGCGACCAGAAATAAACATATATATGTTAAAAATGTCGAGTCACTGTGTCAGAGATCAGAGAAACAAGATGTGCTGCAAAATAACGAATATTAGTAGAACTGTCGATACTTGGGCGCGCCCACCCCTAAACTCGGCCGCTACGTAACCTAGGACTATAGGGGTAGTTTTGGATGATGCTCAAGGTCACCCCGGCCGTGACCCTAGACCAAGGGGTGGTTTTGTCCACGTTTAGAGGGGTGGGGGTAGTTTTTCGAAAAAAAAAAAAATCGGCCGCTACGTAACCTAGGACTATAGGGGTAGTTTTGGATGATGCGGGCGGACGTCGCGCACCTGATCCCAGACCCGGGGGTGGTTTCGACCGCGTCTAGAGGGGTGGGGGGTAGTTTTTCGAAAAAAATTTTATTTTAACCTAACTCGGCCGCTACGTAACCTAGGACTATAGGGGTAGTTTTGGATGATGCAGAGGCCTGACGTCGACCGTCATCCAACCCCTAAGGGTGGTTTTGACCATGCCTAGAGGGGCGGTAAATGGAAAAAACTAATTCCAACCAGCTAACCTAAGCTAGCCAAAATGTATCCAACCCAAACAACCCCTAGGTGCAGGGGACATCTCAGCAACGTCAGGACCACCCCAGGGGCTGCCAAGGACAAAGAGGCCCATGATTGGCCTTGATCATAGACTGTAGGGTGTATGTGACTACGTCTAGATGTAGTTATTGGAAAACCTCGCTAGCCAAATTGTATCTAACCTAACATACTCCTAATTACAAGGGCAACATTAGCTACGTTCAGGACCATCCCTGGGGGTTATTATGGACGAAGGCAGCCCTGAAAGACCTTGATCATAGACAATGGTGCCCTTTTGACTACGTCTAGAGGTAGTTATTGGAAAATCCCGCTAGCCGAAATGTATCTAACCTAACAGACCCCTGGTTACATGGGCGATCCCTGCAACGAACAGGACCACCTCTAGGGGTTGTTATGGATGAAGTTGGCTCTGTAACGCCTTGATCATAGACTATTGGGTGTATTTGACTACGTCTAGAGGTAGTTTTTGGAAACTCTAATAGGTGTAACAACCCGACCCTCAGCCACGTTCAGGACCCGTCCCGGAGGTGGCTACCAACGTGGGGGATATCGCGAGATATAATTGATTAATATATGAAATATCAAAGCTCGAATGATCCCAGGGCCCACCCAGGGAACCCAGGTAACGTGGGCCACAGGTTGATTGCTAAACACAACAGTGGGCTATGATCCATGACTAGCTAGCGACCCGCGCTACAGATTATCAAAAAACATATAGAGTATGGCCTACCTTTTTAGAGGTGAAACAGTGTAAAAAAGCCTTATAGCCTGAGTGAACAAGCCTAACCCACATGTGCAACCATGCAGAGATAACGCATAGAACCGCAAAGACACCTGGTGACCGCTATAACCCGCACAGCCGTGTTGTGAGACAAGGCTATTGTAATTGTGTCAACAAACGTATCGATTTATTACGCATGCTAGTAAAAAGTAAACAAATAGCTGTGGAAGAGTCCAATCGAGAGGGGTGGACGAGTCCATTCGAGATGGGCCGATCTCTATTAATCTCGGCGGGAGATTCCATTTGGTATGGAGGGGGGCAGGCGTCTATGAAGTATAAATCTCATCGCGAAAAACAATACTTGCTATACAGCTTTGGAAGAAGAAACATTCTGGTAAGCTATCTTTTGTTACTTTTCTCGCGGGAAATCTGTAGCCTATATTAAAGCAATCGCTATTCATTGCGACCTGTGAGTCGAATAACTCGTATAATCTAATATCATTGTTGATCTGAATATTTATGAAAACAAATTAATCACAATATTTTAATAATTATCTAACAAATACAATTGTTAGTATTAGCAAACAACTAGATTTAATTTTTTAAATTGTTCAACATATACCATTGTCAATCTTAGTAATCTTATTCTAGTTATTTTCTCAAAACTATTTCACATAGAATCAATTTGAATATATAGCATATACCTGTGTTAATTTAAGATCTATTATAGTTAATTATACCTGTAAAATGGCCGTACGTGTTGTATCAACGGAACAGACATATGTACGGAAATTCCGTTTGAACGGTACTAGAGTGACATTCAACTTTAACCCCGTACCAGCCACGGAAAACGAGCTGATGTGGGTGAGACGAGGGCTAGAGGAAATCCTAGAGACGATGAAGAACAACGCTACCGAAGACATACAACTGGGCTTCACCATGCAGAGCCTAAATCTCCGAAACCACGCCCCTGGATATATTGCATTTAGAGCTGCCTCTGCGACAACTGTGGACGCCCTGTTTAACATCCTCGGCTCAATAATCCAGAGCAATGCAAATACATTCAAAGCCGACGACACCTTCAGAGTGACCTGTACCAAGGTCAAAGTACCTGTAGGGCGTGGGCGTGCAAGACCCGGACTGTATAATAACTTCGTAGAAGAATCGCACCGTAGGAAAGGGATTGTTACGATTAAAAACACAGACAACCTCTGTCTACCCCGTGCTCTGGTTGTAGCTATAGCGCATGCGTCAAGAGACCCAGAGTACAAGCTTGTGTGTAGGGACAGATGCAAACGTAAAACCAACAGAGCAAAACAGCTAATGACGGACGCAGGGGTGCAGATAGGAGAAGGTGGTGCATGCATTCGAGAGCTGCAACAGTTTCAAGATTTACTCTCCGATTATAAAATCACCGTCTACAATTACGGCAGCAAAGGTCGTGATATATACTTTGAAGGCGACGTTCAGAACCCCAAGCATAAGTTAAACTTGTTATATCACGCCAACCACTTTAATGTTGTTACAAGTCTGACAAGTGCGTTCGCGTGTGGTTACTATTGCGAATTGTGTCATGTTCCATACGATGATCGCATGTGCCATAGATGCTCGGCCCAATGCAACTCTTGCAAGAGGACCCCGCCATGTGTGCTTGAAGACGACGGCATCCTGTGCGGCGACTGCAATAGACAATTTCAAAATAGAGCCTGTTTTAAGACGCACATGAAGAGCGTATGCCGGGCTATAAGAAAGTGCCCAGACTGTAATAGATACATTCTAACGAAAAAAAGAAAAGCTCCTCACGTTTGCGGCGAAAACTATTGTAAAGTGTGTAAGGATTACATGCCTGCAGGCCATCTGTGCTACATGAGAATTGATACACGTCGCCCGCTATCAACCAACTTTCTGTTTGTCTTCTTTGATCTTGAAACTCGACAAGACGAGGTTATTAACGACGCTCGTGTGCATCGAGTCAACCTGTGCGTATCCCAGCAATACTGTTGGATGTGTATGAACGGCGGAGGCGCCTGCCTACAGTGCACGGATAGAACCAGAGTGTTCAGAGAGGACCCCATCAACGGGTTCATGGCGTACCTAATGGAAGTGCGAAAGGCGTACAAAAAGGTGATTGTTATCGCTCACAACGGCCAGGCCTTTGACTTCCAGTTTATCCTAAAGTACGTAATAGAAGAGACACAATTTACACCCGAACTGATTATGCGAGGTACCAAGGTCATCCTCATGGAGATTGATAACACAAAGTTCATTGACTCTCTCAACTACATGCCTATGGCTCTATCTAAACTGCCTAAAGCTTTCGATCTGCCTCCGGAAAAGAAGAAGGGATACTTTCCGCACCTGTTCAACACGTTGGCAAACCAAACGTATGTAGGACCCATGCCTGCCAAAGAGTACTACTGCCCCGACTCCATGTTTGACAAGAATCACGAAGAGTTCACACGATGGTACGACGAGCAGGTGCGCAACGAGTACGTCTTTGACTTTCAAAAGGAGATATTCGAGTACTGCCTATCGGACGTGGAGATCCTGGCACAGGCGTGCCTGAAATTCAGGGCCTGTTTCCTACAAGAGTGCAATGTTGATCCGTTTCTGGAGGCGGTGACTATCGCCAGCGCATGTAACCTGGCGTTCAGAAGGAACTTTCTGAAACCAAACACCATAGCCATACTACCAAAGGCTGGCTACCGCCTGGCCGATAAACAATCGTATATCGCTCTGCAATGGTTGTTGTGGCTCGAAACAGAGGGCAACCTGCGAATAAGTCATGCAGGTAACGGCCGAGAGATGAAGGTCGACGGCCTAAAGGTCGACGGGCTGTGCACAGAGACAAACACGGTGTACGAGTTCCAAGGATGCTGGTTCCACGGCTGCCCCAAGTGCTTCCCCAACGGACGTGACGCTGCTCTGGAGGACGATCCGGCGGACACACACAACGCACGCCTCGAAAGGACAAGGGCCAAGAACGCTAAAATCTCACAGGCCGGCTACCAGGTCGTCGAGATGTGGGAGTGTGTATTTAGGCAGCAGAAGAAGGACGACAAGTCCATGGATTACCTCGACAATCATCCCGTCCTCAACGCAGCGCCTCTCAACCCTCGCCACGCATTCTTCGGCGGCAGGACGGGAAATATAAAGACCTACTGCGCCGCTAAAGAGGACGAAACCATCCAGTACGCCGACGTGTGTTCCCTCTACCCTTGGGTATGCAAGTATGGAAAATACCCGATTGGACATCCAAAGCTGGCCGTCGGCAACGATGAATGCAGGAAACTGGGGATGAGCGCCGAGGGGTTGCTCAAGTGCACAATTCTGCCGCCTACATCGCTCTACCACCCCGTATTGCCGCTAAAGATGAATAACAAGCTGATGTTTGTACTATGTCGGACATGCGGCGAAACTCTCAATCCCGGCGATTGCGACCATACGGAGGACGAGCGCGCTCTGATGGGCACATGGACCATGGACGAGATACGCAAGGCTGTAGAGAAGGGCTATGTTGTTGTGGAAATGCACGAGATGTGGCAGTACGAGATGGCTTCAGGGAACGACGGCCTGTTTAAGGATTTTATCAATAAATTTCTAAAGATGAAACAGGAAGCGTCAGGCTACCCCGGCTGGTGTAAAACTGAAGAGGACAAGGCCCAGTATGTAGAAGATTATTTCACCAACGAGGGTGTCCGTTTGGACCAATCAAAGATCGCCAAAAATGAAGGATCCCGCTCGTTGGCAAAACTAATGTTGAACTCGTTTTGGGGAAAATTTGGACAGAGAGAGAACCAGACTAAAACGTCGATTATCAGGGAGCCTCAGGAACTGTTCAAAATGCTGCAGAGCCCATCCATTGACGTCAACCACATTCAGGAAGTAAACGAAGACGTATTGGTTGTGAATTGGCAGTTTGCGGATGACGTTTGCGAGATACTGCCCACCGTCAACGTTGTGCTGGCCGTCTACACTACCGCTCACGCTCGGCTAAAGCTTTACGAATATATGGACGCTCTCGGCCCTCAACTTATCTACAAGGATACAGACAGTGTGGTATACCTTCATAGGGAGGGATTGCCAAGAGTGGTGACTGGAGATTATTTAGGCCAGATGACTGACGAGCTCTCGGAATACGGCCCTGGTTCCTACATCACCGAATTCGTCTCTGGAGGTCCTAAAGTCTACGCCTACAAAGTATGGTCTACAAATAAAAACAAACACGTGACCGTGTGCAAGGTCAAGGGCCTGACTCTCAATCTCGGCACATCAGCCTCGGTCAATTTTGAATCGATGAAACGGATGGTTTTGGAGGGTAGCGATCCTATAGTAACCACCAGCGATAGGATACGCCGCACAGAAGATCGTGACGTCATCACCACGTCAGAAAGTAAAATCTTCAGGTTAACTGGTGCAAAGAGGAAATTGGACGAGGACGACGGATACAACACACTGCCCTACGGTTACAAACGCCCACGCATGAGCGAATAGCCACGCACTGTAAATATTCAACTTGACAAACGCTAATAGATTAATTTGTATTAATTCTGTAAAGTGGTTAGATAAACATATTGTAATTCAGCCTAACAAAAGCTAGATTATATATAGGTATTATTTATTCACATTGATTACTGTCTAGTATAAACAGTCTGTTAAGCAGAAGCTAGATTATATATATATGTATTAATTATGCACATTGATTATCTGTGTATTGTATAAATATTCAACTAGATTATATATAAGTATTAATTATGCACAATGATTTGCTATGTTTTCTATAAATATTCAGACTAACCAACTTATGGCTACAAAATTCCACGAATGAGTAAACAATATGAATAGCTGACGAATGTTGATTTTTTCACACACACATATGTTTTTGTAAAGTAATTTGACCCCCTGCTTCGGGGGATATTTGTGTGACCAAAGTATAGACAATATTATTGCAATAACCTTTGTGTTATATATTTTATACTTGTAATCATTTATTTGAAGCACCTGTTATATTGTAAAACATACAGATTTAGAATTTTAGACTTTACAGAGGCCTGGGAATACTATCTATGACTTTGCTGTGTTTTGCCCTAATCAGTTTATATTCTTGTTAGATTTAGCATTAGACCTATGACATGAATTGTATTTAGCCTAAATTATGCCATGTGATTGGAATATTTATGAGATATGTCTAAGCTAGTGTCTATAGTTGATGTATTAATTACCTAGATATGTCTAAACTTTTTTAATTGTGTATAAAGCAATTGTAATTAGAGTTAAGAATGAATGTTTAGTTTTGTACATTGTTCAGATCATAATGTTATTGTAATTATACCTTTCTATTGTAAAATGACTATTACTAATTACCTTATCCTGTGTTGACCTTTGCATTAAGTGCAAGCACATGTAAACATAGTCGCTTGAAGGAACACACTACATTAGACTCTTAGCGTAGCGGATGTCTGTACTCTTGATGGTTCAATGCACACCCATTGAAAAATTGTTAAATGACTAGCGTCAGAACATGATCATAGGCGCTGGTATGTAACTGTCCTGTAGATAGCAAATATAGGTGGCAAGTTAATCCTATACAGATGACCGCCCGGACGCCGTCTTGACCGACATTGTGTTTGACGTCATTTGCTGCGGTTATGTTGATATCGCGGTCATAACAGTATTACTGTATAGGTTTTAAACAACCATTGTCGAGCTGTGTGTATGATCTACACCTGCAATGAAGCGTAATAACACTGCTTATTGACTTGTAGGCCTATGTACCGTATCATGCATATTGGTTTAATACAGAATGTGTGTAGATTTACAGGTATTTCAACCTAACACAATATGTATGCCTATGTAGGTTAACACCCGTATATACTTAATATAGGTTTACGTGGATATTGGCTAAACACAATCTGTAGGCTAATATAGGGTAACATAGATATTGGATTAATACAGAGAGAGAATGTAGGTGTCCTTGCTTACTAGCTTGTTGCGTAACATACATAATGGTTTAATACAGGCTGTATACTATTGTGATTGGTAGTTGTTTTACCACTCCAAGGTAGCTTTACCTATGGCTTCGGGTTGGCTTTACCTGAGGTATGGCGTCGAGCATGAGGCTCTACCTCTCGGATACTACGAGATAAACTATAGTCAATCGGATACTGTTTGTTAGGCCCTAGTCGGACCGTGCATTTTATATTATGTGTTAACTTGTATTTAAACTTCTCATAGGATACGATGTGTTTACCTCTACAAACAGCATCGCCCGCTTTGTTGTAATCAACAGTCGTGGTTGTGACGTAATTATGGATCAGTCCAACTTGCTTGGACTCGTCCACTCACCTCTCAAATGGACTCTTCCACAGCTATGTATAAAACATTATATACAGGTGGAGATATAGTGCTTTTGCATAGTCTGTGTTTAGAGTGATCTGTGTGTGTTTGCCAGTAAGTAGTAAAAATGTCATCATCAGTGTCGGCAAAGTTTTCAGCTTTAAATTCTGTAGATTCTGTGCCTATACGCGATCTAAAGATAGGCAAGGCATTTAAAATTGTAAATGCGCGTTTTGTCGAGGCAAAGTATGGTACCACCGTACTTGTAGACTTACAGGTAGATGATGAAGACAGACGCGCTGTTTTTCTTCCAAAGCGTTACGCTACGGCGTTGACTGTGGAAGATTTGAGCTCTATATTGGGCAAATTTTTAACTGTTATCAAACATGTAGGCCAGACCGTGAATTTGGCCATTACAGAGTAATATTATTCATTAGCACGTTTCAGCATGTTTATTTTTTTTTTTTAAATTTTACAGTGCCTCTATCTTTGTTTAATCTATGCGCTATTGAGGTCTGCGCGTGCGTACAGAACAGAAATTATATAGACAGTTTGGACTTACCTGTATCTGTAAAGCAAGTGTTGATAAAATATTTTAAAGGCTAAAGGCCTTGTGATACATCTGAATCTTTATCTATAGATTTCAATAATTTAGACTTTTCAGTATTGTTATGGTTGAAGAACCACCGTGGCTCTGTAACTATGTATGCCTACGAGAGGACATTTGTCAAATTTATTAGATTTCACTACACAGGTCTGTCTAATAATATTTGCCGAGAGTGTTTGAGTAACTTTGTGCTCCGTAGGGCAGATAGTTTCGACATCACAAGAGCCGGTTACACGTACTCTATAGCCGAGGTGGACGGCTTCGAATTTATTGGAGACTCTGATAACTGGTGCGATATCTGTTTAAGCCCGTTATATAGTTTTGAAGACTTTCTGCAATCAACCCAGGAGGAGAGCTATACTTTGATCAACTATTGTGATCCGGTAATCTGTAGATCATACATTCACGAGAGATGGCATCACGACAACCTATAAACACTCGCATTGTAAGTACCTAGTCTTTTTTCAAATTGAGTTAGGTCTAGATGACACAATAGGTGTTTATTTATAGATGAGCATATTTTCACACCTCATTTTTTTTTGTAATGCCTAGGTCATACACTATATTGAATGAGTGGTGGTGTATTTTGGATATATTATATGTTAATGTCACGTCTTTTTCAATTTTTGTAAGGCTTAGATCACACAGTATATTGAATGAGTGGTAGTCTATTTTCAACAGCGCTTAATACATATTTTGGACACAAGGTAGCGTCATGTTCAAATTATCCGAAGCCTAGATCATATAATATATTGAGTGGTAGTTTATTTTCATTAGCGTTTAATATATATTTTGGATACGAGATATTATATGTTAATGTCAGGCCTTTTTCAAATTATGTTCAACATTAGATCACACTTTATATTGAATGAATGGTAATCTGTTTTCAATAGCGTTTAATATATATTTTGGACACGAGGTAGCGACATTTTCAAATTACCCGAAGCCTAGATCATAGAATATATTGAGTGAGTGGTAGTTTTATTTTCATTAGCGTTTAATATATATTTTGGATACGAGATATTATATGTTAATGTCAGGCCTTTTTCAAATTATGTTCAACATTAGATCACACAGTATATTGAATGAGTGGTAGTCTATTTTCAATAGCGCCTAATACATATTTTAGACACGAGGTAGCGTCATGTTCAAATTATCTGAAGCCTAGATCACGGAGTTGGTTTATTTAGTTTCTTTTTTCTAGGCGTACGCAGCGCTTTCAGATTCTTCACTATCCTATTCGCCTCTACTACTACCTATGGGCTCGTCTCCAGGAGATTTACCCTCCCGACCGCCCGGCATTGATACGGACAGCGATGAGGAAGATCATAGACCCAGCTATAGTTGTGATGATTCGTTTTCGTTTCGCCTGCACGATTTCCTGATGGTTTCTCATCCACCGAGGAACCCGCCTTCACCCCGCACATGCATACAGACGCTGGATTACACCTTGATGCAGCTCCAGCTGGCTATTAGGGATCTGCGGACGGCTGCCTCAAAATCTTACTACAAGACAAGCCGGACCTTTGCGTATAACGTTTGGGGCATGACGAGACGGTTCCTAAAGGATATTGTGGTGGCTGGAGACTACACTGTCCAGCGTACCAATAATGTAGGTGGATTTTCATATTATTTCAATTGGCTTTTCTTTCAGGATATCTGGACCTATTTACTAACATGTTGTTTCTTACAGGATTTGTATATGCATATACACTTGTTACTAATTGACTTTTTTTTGCCTTCAGCCACGACCGGCAGAGTTTGGCTTATGCATTATATGTTGTGAGAACCCTCGCAACGCTGTTGCCACACCATGCGGACATGTCTTTTGCTTAACCTGTCTCTCAAGATGTATTCGCTGCCCACATTGCAGATCTCGGATCATCGATATATTTAAATTATATTTGTAATATTGAGGAACAATTTATATCTATGCACTGTAAAATTATTTTTATATGTTTGTTTAATAAATCGTCATGCTGAATATACTTATTGTATATATTATTTCATATACCTACCCTTTTCGGATCCTTATATCGTTGGCCTTATCCAATATTATATGTTTATATTGCTAAATCACTCTGTTGAATAGATAGTTGGGTTCGTTTTATAGCATATATTTATTCATGTTATGTGATAGACCTCGTTATTAGTGTTTCTCCATAGACCTTTATATCTAAACCTATTTACATTATAGAATATATACATAGTAGCTATCTGTTTACTTAATCTACAACGGCCTAATACGATTATATTTAAACACATTTTTGGCTGTAGGGTATATACATTGCTGACTTTTTATTATATATGTATGCCATGGTATAACGATATTACATAGTATATCGATGCAGTAATCAAATCGACATAGCCGTACGTGTTTTAGGCTTGCTATAGCGGTCACCGGTTATCATTGCGGTTTTCTGATATTGCGTTATCGTTGTCTGTACACGTCTGGCACACGGTCAGGCGTCTTCCAACATAAGGCTTTGTCGCAATGTTTATTATTTTGTAGCATAGACAATGATAACCGTTTGCCCCGTATCGAACACATCGTTATAGCGGTGGGCTTACTACCTAGAGTCATTCGTGGGCAGATACATCGTCATATATAACTTATCTTTCCACAATTTAACCCCTCGCCGGTAGCCGCCTCCGGGACGGGTCCTGAACGTGGCTGAGGGTCGGGTTGTTACACCTATTAGAGTTTCCAAAAACTACCTCTAGACGTAGTCAAATACACCCAATAGTCTATGATCAAGGCGTTACAGAGCCAACTTCATCCATAACAACCCCTAGAGGTGGTCCTGTTCGTTGCAGGGATCGCCCATGTAACCAGGGGTCTGTTAGGTTAGATACATTTCGGCTAGCGGGATTTTCCAATAACTACCTCTAGACGTAGTCAAAAGGGCACCATTGTCTATGATCAAGGTCTTTCAGGGCTGCCTTCGTCCATAATAACCCCCAGGGATGGTCCTGAACGTAGCTAATGTTGCCCTTGTAATTAGGAGTATGTTAGGTTAGATACAATTTGGCTAGCGAGGTTTTCCAATAACTACATCTAGACGTAGTCACATACACCCTACAGTCTATGATCAAGGCCAATCATGGGCCTCTTTGTCCTTGGCAGCCCCTGGGGTGGTCCTGACGTTGCTGAGATGTCCCCTGCACCTAGGGGTTGTTTGGGTTGGATACATTTTGGCTAGCTTAGGTTAGCTGGTTGGAATTAGTTTTTTCCATTTACCGCCCCTCTAGGCATGGTCAAAACCACCCTTAGGGGTTGGATGACGGTCGACGTCAGGCCTCTGCATCATCCAAAACTACCCCTATAGTCGTAAGTTACGTAGCGGCCGAGTTAGGTTAAAATAAAATTTTTTTCGAAAAACTACCCCCACCCCTCTAGACGCGGTCGAAACCACCCCCGGGTCTGGGATCAGGTGCGCGACGTCCGCCCGCATCATCCAAAACTACCCCTATAGTCCTAGGTTACGTAGCGGCCGATTTTTTTTTTTTTTTCGAAAAACTACCCCCTACCCCCCTGAACGTGGACAAAACCACCCCTTGGTCTAGGGTCACGGCCGGGGTGACCTTGAGCATCATCCAAAACTACCCCTATAGTCCTAGGTTACGTAGCGGCCGAGTTTAGGGGTGGGCGCGCCCAAGTATCGACAGTTCTACTAATATTTATTCGAACAAAACCTTGTGCATAAAAGCATTCAATAGGTTTAACTTTTAATTAACAGCATCGCGTGAAGTTTCGATTCCGACTCGAGTTTACCTTCAACAATAACATCGTCCCCGCCCGACAACATTAAAGCTAATAAATTACCGAGTCGACTTAGTTATTCTAATTAAAAACATTTGCAACAAACCCAACCTTACTTCGCAAAGTCGAGCTTTGCAACCATTGAAGCGGGAGATATTCTGATATCGCTTAGTTAACATCACGGTTGAAAAAAACCATTGTATCTTAATTTCTTTAAAAATACATAATATAAAAGTCTTATTTAGTTCGATTTCTATTTTTTAAAGTAATTTCAATTATATAGACTCTTACTTCATAGAGTAGTCCTTAATTTGTAAAATTATTTTTGTGTAATTTCGTTAACTAGATATACTTTATTTACTTCTCAGCACCTGAAAAACTTACGCAGGGCGCTGAGAATTTCGCTGGTTGAAACAAATAAGACTAATGGTGTCTTATCGTATCTTATTTATTGAAAATTTTCAATGAAGTTTGAAGTTGGGAAGTTACATTTTTCTATGTTCAGATCAGATTCTGCCCTAGACCATTAACTTGGTTCACCCACCTGGAAAGCATTTGCAAAGATATTGATGAAGGGGAATTAGTAAGTAACGAGTAATGAGATAAGATTAGGATGAAAGTATAAGGGAATCAAAATATAAAAGTAAGAAAATAAAATTGTTCATAATATGTGTGAAATTGTGCAGTATCGTACATAGGGACAGTAAATAAAAGTAAAGCTTAGCTTTAAAGTATAAGGCATTATTAAAGTAAATAAATTGTCCGTAGTGATAATATATAAATTTATAGTTTAATTGATACTCACCGGTAACATGTAATTATTACACAACCATAAATAACAGTGAACGTAAAACTAGGGTAGTTACAAAAACAAAATGACTGTAATTGGGGTTATCTCGTAAAAGCTAGATGAGATTCTAGGGAAACGTCGGAACTGCGATTTTATACACTGCAGAATGAACAACTATTCATCATATATATACAAAACTATAGATAGATTTATCTGTGCGAGTGTGTGTTTGTATGTGTGTGTGTGTGTGTGTGTGTGTTTGTGGGTGAGTGTGTTTGTATGTGTGTTTGTGTGTGTGTGTGTGTTTGTGTGTGTGTGTGTGTGTTTGTGTGTGTGTGTGTGTGTGTGTGTGTGTGTGTGATTGTGTGTGTGATTGTGTGTGTGATTGTGTGTGTGATAGAGTGTGTGTGTGTGTGTGTGTGTGTGTGTGTGTGTTGCAACGTCTAAAATATCTGCAAGAATTATTCTCTGCCGTTTCTATGGATCCAAACTTACCTGTAAATCAGTCGAACAGGTAAAATGTAGCATAATCAGACCTGCCCACAATCAGAACCTGGAGCATTTGTTGCCAAATTCTATCTGAAATTTATTTTTTGGAATTTACCTGCTATTCTAATTATGTAAAATAAAGTGCTTAAATGCCGTATTTTGAATATTCCTAGCCTCCGTCTAGCGTCTTATCTGAGACGCCGGTGATGTCCACGCCATCTCTGATGTTAGTCGCCATAATGGGTACCTTCCAGCAGCGTAGCTTCCAACCTTGTCAATAGGCACATTCCTTTCCTATGCTAAAGTCTTTACTCTGTCGTTTTCAAATATTTTTTTAAAATTGGGTGTAGACTTCTTATTTTAAGACCAAAATATATAAAATTCAACTCTGCTGGTTTCAAGTCCCACTTTATTCAAAAGCTCCAGTTTTGTAAATTCAAATGATTTAATGTTATAACAATCACATTCTACGTAACCATTTCACCTTTCAGAGTTTTAATAACCTTTTAATTGAAGTTATTTGAAGTTTCCGAAGTCGGGATGTTTGTAACATTATACTCGTAGTATCTTAGAAATTTCACTTCTATGGAGAAAATGCCCCTAAAGTTTTATGGGTCACCACATCCTAGCCGGCCATTTTTATTGTTTCACTTTTACAACAACAAAAAATATAAAAGCGAGGGCATTAATACGTGGTATCCCTTCGAAGTCTACGGTGACGTTACGTGCAGCTTCTTCCCGCAAGATATTCCTTCTCTCGGACATCCACCCCTGCCGTGATATTCTTTGTCCAGTGAAAAATTCCTAATAATTCCTTTCATGTCACACCACCTACGTTCCTTAGTTTGCCTCTCGTCTCACAGGATGATCCCTATAAAGCGTTTGTACGTATACATGGTTTAAATAATCTGCTATAACTATTCTATAGGGGCAATAGTAAAATTATTGAGATTCTACCTTTATTTAGGATTTTTCTTCTTGATGAATATGAAATTTCAACAGCTTCACTAAGATGGTTTTGTTAGTCCACTTTATTATATGCCCATTTTATGATATTCAAATAACTCGAAACATCGTTTGAATATTGGTTTTAGCTTATATACGATATGTTAAAGCTATTTTAACCATTTAGTTTTTTATATTCATTATATAATTTTTGCACTATATAATATAAAAAAATATTACAGTTTCATTTATAGCTTTGAAATATTAAATTTTAACTCATTTAAACCCATTTTAACTACAGTGTGTCTATGTGAGGGTATTGTTAGGGATACTATAGAAATATTATAGTATGATACTATATTTATTTCACATTCCTAACCTCTTTATATTTTTTTTAACTGAGGCGGTTAAATAATGTTTGAAGAAGATTCAAAACGGGCAATGCTAAAAAAAAATTACGTTTTCAATTACATTTAAACTGCCCAACCTTCAGTCTTTGGATTTTTGTATTTCATCAGTTTAATTTGCAGGTTTGCATTCAGAGTGCCCTTCAAGGGCAGGTATTAATCGCCACGTTATCTTGGCTAATGTCTACTTAGTGGGACAATGAAATTCCTTCGCCAAAGAAGGAAAACCTGTGTGTAAAACTAAAATCAATCTTTTGGAGGGGTGATTTAATTGTAATTAGATTGATGGTAAAAGTCAAATTTTGTAAACAACGTCAAATATCCTTATTCTAAATATTAAGTTACAAGTGAAGTAGATTATAGAAAGATACTGCCGATATACTGTTTTACTTGTACATGGTTGTTTGTTTCATTTTAATAGGCGTTTCAACTTGTACAAAATACCTTTTGATTATTATCATGAATAAAACATATTTCTTTTACTTTTCATAGACGTCTATTACCAGTATGTCAGGGCAGGGCATGGAGTCACTTTACAGCGTCCCTGCGCTCGTGATGGTTTAAATTTCTCCAATTCTTTGTTTCCTGCGTCTTGCGTAGTTCTATGTACGCTTTCTCATCTTTCTACGTCCTAGGGGATGTAACTGGTTGACACCACTTTATGACTGTTGTAGAGGGTAGATCTAGAACACTCCAAGTGCAAGGGGTATTGACTTGCTCAAATGATGCCAAGATTAGCCTCTAATATCCTTATCTCCTCATCTGATTTCTACCCAAATTAATTCTATTTATACATTACCAGTTTCTAATCTTTTGAGACTATAGTCATACAGATGAACGTTTTAAAACTACCAGTAAATGATCCAGTATTTCGTTTAGTTATCCTGTCCGTAAAAGTTACAAGCTCCAAAGGGAATTGGATGACAACTAGAAAGGAGACAAACT
>JBAIZL010000358.1:97500-100000 GCA_036971475.1 Prosapia bicincta
TAACCGTTTAGACGATTCGTCCGCGGACATGCTGTAGTCTATGACGTACGGTAAAACAGCTCAATTCTTCAATGATCTCGCGAATATAAAGCTCCAGTAGTATAACTAGACGGTGCTGGAGGAAAGTCTAATATTACAATAACATCTTTTTGGTGTCTATAAGAAACGCGCGACCAGAACTAAACATAAACATCTAGGAAACGTCGAGTCACTGAGTCACAGCTCAGAGCAACCACGTATAACAACAGAGGTCTACGAGGTCCTTATGTATATGGATGCGTACAAATAATGTGGTAGTTTAAATGTAAAATATACGAACTACAGATGCAACATCAACTTTCAGTTTTATAGGGACTGCGAAATAACGAATATTTGTTCAAACAAAACCTTGTGCGTAAGAGCTTTCAATATGTTTAAGTTTTAATTAATGGCATCGCGTAAAGTTTTGACTCCAACTCGAGTTTACCTTCAACAAAAACATCGTCCCTCGCCCGACAACTTTAAAGCTAACAAATTATCCAGTCGACTTTGTTATTCTAATTAAAAACATTTTCTTCAAACGCAACCTTACTTCGCAGAGTCGAGCTTTGAAACTATTGAAACGAGAGATATTCTGATATCGCTTAGTTTAAGAAGTAACTGTATCTTTTTGTCATTAAAAATAAACAATATAAAACATTTCCATATTTTAGAGTAATTTCAATTATATATAATCTAACTTCATAAAGTAGTTCTTTAATTTAATAAATCATTTTGTGATATTTCAAAACGCAAACCACACCTGTAAACTAAAAAAAAGCGCTGAGAATTTCGCTAGTTGAAGCGAATAAGACTAACGGTCTTTTATCGCAGTTTATTTATTGAATTTATTCCTAGAAGTTCAAAGTTGGCAAGTTACATTTTTCTATTTTCAGATCATATTCTCTCCTAGACCAAACTTGATTCACCCAAATGGAAAGTATTTGGAAAGATATTGAGGGAAATGAATTAGAAAGTAACGAGTATTGTGACAGGATTAGGAAGAAAGGTTAAAGAAATCGAAATAAAGAAGAAAAGAAATAAATTAGTACATAATGTGTGTGAAATATGGCACATAGGGACAGTAAATTAGAGTAAAACTTGACGTTAAAATATGAGGCATTATTAAAATAAAATAATATATTGTCCGTAGGGATAGTATATAGAACATTGATACTCACCGGTAACATGTAATTATTACACAAACATAAATAGCAGTGAACGTAAAACTAGAGTAGTAAACAAAATGAGCCGTATATATAAAGCTCGCTCTTCAACTGTTTTTGAGTTTACCTCGTCAATGCTAGAAGCGACAATACTAATTCAGATTCTAGCGAAACGTCGGAACTGCTATTTTATCTACTGCATAATGAACGGATGTATATATATATATATATATATATATATATATATATATATATATATATATATATATATATATATATATATTAAATATGGTGATATGTTTTCATGTTATATAGTTAATAAATTAAAAATATTTCATAAACAAGAATACTTTTAATGAATATATTTATTCAAAGCTTTTCGCCGATAAAATCAAAGCTGTCACCCTATTCCCTTTGGAGCTTTTTGTAATTGTTACGAACGGAATAACTAAACGAGAAACTGGATCATTTATTCCTAGTTTTAAGACATTCGTTAAAACGTCTTAAAATTCATTAAATTAGGATTTGATGAAAGGCATATATCAAAGCTTTGAATAAATATATTCTTTACAAGTATTCTTCTTTATGAAATATATTTAATTTATTAATTATATATATATATATATATATATATATATATATATATATATATAACATATATAACTATAGATAGATTTATCTGTGTATGTGTGTGTGTGTGTGTGTGTGTGTGTGTGTGTGTATGTGTGTGTGTGTGTGTGTGTGTGTGTGTGTGTGTGTGTGTGTGTGTGTGTGTGTGTGTGTGTGTGTGTGTGTGTATGTGTGTGTGTGTGTGTGTGTGTGTGTGTGTGTGTGTGTATGTGTGTGTGTGTGTGTGTGTGTGTGTGTGTGTGTGTGTGTGTGTGTGTATGTGTGTGTGTGTGTGTGTGTGTGTGTGTGTGTGTGTGTGTGTGTATGTGTGTGTGTGTGTGTGTGTGTGTGTGTGTGTGTGTGTGTGTGTGTGTGTGTGTGTGTGTGTGTGTGTGTGTATGTGTGTGTGTGTGTGTGTGTGTGTGTGTGTGTGTGTGTGTGTGTGTGTGTGTGTGTGTGTGTGTGTGTGTGTGTGTGTGTGTGTGTGTGTGTGTATGTGTGTGTGTGTGTGTGTGTGTGTGTGTGTGTGTGTGTGTGTGTGTGTATGTGTGTGTGTGTGTGTGTGTGTGTGTGTGTGTGTGTGTGTGTGTATGTGTGTGTGTGTGTGTGTGTGTGTGTGTGTGTGTATGTGTGTGTGTGTGTGTGTGTGTGTGTGTGTGTGTATGTGTGTGTGTGTGTGTGTGTGTGTGTGTGTGTGTGTGTGTGTG
>JBAIZL010000358.1:105000-242500 GCA_036971475.1 Prosapia bicincta
TATTCATGGATATAAATTGTAGTTTTTAGTATGCGAAGTACGTGTCTCCTTATTTAGTTTCCTATGTCAAAACGTTTTATATTCTCTTTAGAAAGAATTGTACAATTTACATTTTAAAATTATTAACAATCTTAGGAATAACTTAACTTTAACATACGAGTATAAACTACACACTGAATTTCTTCAACCGTTTTCAATACGTAGGCATACGATGACAGTTAGATTTATTTAAAGGTATCGTTCAGTAACAAATAACAGATTCAATACGTTTTACCTAATTCTAATTGTACAGTGCGGACCATGCAATTGTAACTTGGTCTTAAGAAATTGCAGTAGGTAAGACGGGGCGAAGGGGTGGTGGGTAAAGAGTAAATACGCATACTTTCCTACAAACATTATAAAGACTGTCAAAACACTGACTTCTATATGACGGTCGATATTAAATAAATTTGCTTCGGTAAGAAATAACAAACATTCTTGAAATATATGTAAACATATCGGATGCAGAATCTGATGATGTATTGAAAATTCTCATAATGTAACATGTTTTCAGAAGTGATAATAGAGACAGTGCCCAGTTCTGTGGTCTCCTAAGTCCTACCAAAGCAGGTGATTTAGCAGGTGTTTTTGAAATGGTTAGTAATTCCTGTACTGACTGGAACACTGCAGTCTGCGAGGTGTAAAATAAGCATCACTCGTACATCTATGTTTACTTGTGACACTATGCTTACATCACTATAAATTAACAAAAATTGATAGCTCTTAAAATTAATTTTGTATTTTGAATAGCGGTGAAAAATTTTACCTATTTTATTACTGTTACTTTTAAAGACATAAAAATAACCGTTTAGACGATTCGTCCGCGGACATGCTGTAGTCTATGACGTACGGTAAAATAGCTCAATTCTTCAATGATCTCGCGAATATAAAGCTCCAGTAGTATAACTAGACGGTGCTGGAGGAAAGTCTAATATTACAATAACATCTTTTTTGTGTCTATAAGAAACGCGCGACCAGAACTAAACATAAACATCTAGGAAACGTCAAGTCATTGAGTCACAGCTCAGAGCAACCACGGATAACAACAGAGGTCTACGAGGTCCTTATGTATATGGATGCGTACAAATAATACGAACTACGGATGCAACACCAACTTTCAGTTTTATAGGGACTGCGAAATAACGAATATTTGTTCAAACAAAACCTTGTGCGTAAGAGCTTTCAATATGTTTAGGTTTTAATTAACGGCATCGCGTAAAGTTTTGACTCCAACTCGAGTTTACCTTCAACAAAAACATCGTCCCTCGCCCGACAACTTTAAAGCTAACAAATTATCCAGTCGACTTTGTTATTCTAATTAAAAACATTTTCTCCAATCGCAAGCTTACTTCGCAGAGTAGAGCTTTGAAACTATTGAAACGAGAGATATTCTGATATCGCTTAGTTTAAGAAGTAACTGTATCTTTTTGTCATTAAAAATAAACAATATAAAATATTTCCATATTTTAGAGAAGTTTCAATTATATATAATCTAACTTCATAAAGTAGTTCTTTAATTTAATAAATCATTTTGTGATATTTCAAAACGCAAACCACACCTGTAAACTAAAATAAAGCGCTGAGAATTACAATAGTTGAAGCGAATAAGACTAACGGTCTTTTATCGCATCTTATTTATTGAATTTATTCCTAGAAGTTCAAAGTTGGCAAGTTACATTTTTCTATTTTCAGATCATATTCTCTCCTAGACCAAACTTGATTCACCCAAATGGAAAGTATTTGGAAAGATATTGAGGGAAATGAATTAGAAAGTAACGAGTATTGAGACAGGATTAGGAAGAGAGTTTAAAGAAATCGAAATAAAGAAGAAAAGAAATTAATTTGTACATAATGTGTGTGAAATATGGCACATAGGGACTGTAAATTAGAGTAAAACTTGGCGTTAAAATATGAGGCATTGTTAAAATAAAATAATATATTTTCCGTAGAGATAGTATATAGAACATTGATACTCACCGGTAACATGTAATTATTACACAAACGTAAATAACAGTGAACGTAAAACTAGAGTAGTTGCAAGAACAAAATGAGCCGTATATATAAGGTTCGCTCTTCAACTGTTTTTGAGTTTACCTCGTCAATGCTAGAAGAGACAATACTAATTCAGATTCTAGCGAAACGTCGGAACTGCTATTTTATCTACTGCATAATGAACGGATGTATATATATATATATATATTAAATATGGTGATAGGTTTTCATGTTATATAGTTAATAAATTAAAAATATTTCATAAACAAGAATACTTTTAATGAATATATATTTATTCAAAGCTTTTCGCCGATAAAATCAAAGCTGTCACCCAAATCCCTTTGGAGCTTTTTGTAATTGTTACGAACGGAATAACTAAACGAGAAACTGGATCATTTATTCCTAGTTTTAAGACGTTCGTTAAAACGTCTTAAAATTCATTAAATTTGGATTTGATGAAAGGCAGATATCAAAGCTTTGAATAAATATATTCATTAAAAGTATTCTTGTTTATGAAATAGTTTTAATTTATTAATTATATATATATATAACATATTTAAATATAGATAGATTTATCTGTGTATGTGTGTGTGTGTGTGTGTGTGTGTGTGTGTGTGTGTGTGTGTGTGTGTTTGTTGCAACATTTAACATACCAGCAAGGACGATTCTGTTTGCTGTTACTATGAATCTAAACTTACCTGTAGATTAGCCGACACAGGTAAAATGTACCGTAACCAGAACTGACCACAGTCAGAACTTGGAGCATTTGTTACCAAATTCTATTTGTAATTTACCTATTACTCAATTCTTATAAAATAGACTGCCATATTTTGAATATTCTTAGCCTCCCTCTAGCGCCTTACCTGAGATCCTGATGCCTTCCGCCCCATCCCTGATGTTAGTGGCCATAATGTGTACCTTCCAGCAAGCGTAGCTTCCAACCTTGTCAGTATGCACATTCATTTCCTATTCTAAAGTCTTTGCTCTGTCGTTTTAAAATATTTTATTTTACAATTGAGCTTCTAAATTCTAACTAATTTATAGTTTATTTGAAGTTTAAAATTTATAAAAACAACTTTGCTGGTTTCAGTTAACACTTGCTTTGAAGAGCTTCAGTCTCACGACCAGTGACAGTTTTGTAAATTCAAATGATTTGATGTTACGACAATAACATCTTATGAAAACCTTTCATCTAACAAAGTTTCAATTTTCTGTTTCCAAACTCCCTCTAAAGGGTTATGGGGATACACTATGGAGCACATTCTGGCGGTCACCACATTCTAGCCGACCATTTTTAGTATTTCACTTATAAAAACAAAATTACAGGCGTTTACATTATTACAAGGCATCCCTTCGAAGTCCACAGTGACGCCTCCTGCAGCTTATTCCAGCAGGATATTCCTTCCCTCAAACTTCCACCTCTGCCGTGATATTCTTTGTCCAGTGAAAAATATCCTAATAATTCCTTTCTTATAACACCACATACATTCCATAGTTTACCTCTCGTATCACTGGATGAACCCTATAAAGCTTATATACATATAAATGATTTAAATAAGTTGCTGTAACTATTCGATAGTGAGTCGCGATAGTGAGTTATTAAATTTTTACTAACATTTAAGAATGTTTTCTTGATGAATATGAAATTTCAATGACTTCTATAACTTGGCTTTGATAGTACACTCCCTTATCCCTTCATTGTCTGTCATTCAAATAATATAATAACTCATTTGGATATTGGCTTTACCTTACATACGAAGTTGTTACGTTATTTTAGCCATTTATTTTATATTTTCCTTATATAATTTTTATCTAAAATGGAAAAAAATATTAAAGGTAAATTTTTAGCTTTAGAATATAAAATTTTAACTAATTAAACCCATTTTAGCTGCAGTGTGCGTATGTAAGTGTATTATTAGGGATACTATAGGAATCTTATTGTATACTACTATAGTTATTTCACATTCCTAAGATCATCATAATATTTCAAAAAACTGAGGAGGTTAAACAGTGTTTGAAGAAGGTTCGAAACGAGTAATGCTATATAATAAATTACCTTTTCAATTAAATTTAAACTATCTAACCTTTAACGTTAGGTTTTTTTTTATTTCTCCAGTTTAATTAGCAGGTTTGCATTCACGGTGCGCTTTAGGGGCAGGTATTAATCGCCACTTTGCACCCTGACGTGCCCGTTATCTTGGCTAATGTCTACATAGTGTGGCAATGAAATTCCTTCGTTAGTGTGGCAAATAACGTTGTGTGTGAAACTAAAATCGATCTAGGTATTTTTTACGTTTGTTTAACTAAACGCTACAGAAATGTGTTGAGTTTAAACAGGGTTTGTGGGCTTTGGAAGGGTGATTTAAATGTAATTAGATTGAGGATAAAAGTCAGATTTTGTAAAAAACTTTATGGTAAACATTATTCTAATCAACAAGTTACAATTGAAGTAGATTATAGTGAGATAATGGTTGCCGATATACTGTTTTACTTGTGCATGGCTGTTTGTTTCCTATTATTAATCGTTTCAACATGTACACAATACCTTTTGAATATTATTATGAGTAAAACATATTTCTTTTACTTTTTAAAGACGTCTATTACCAGGATGTCTGGGCATGGCATAGACTCTCCTTAAAGCGTCCTTGCGCAAGTTATGGTTTAACTATCCCCTATTCTTAGTTACCTGCATGTTGGTAGTTCTATGTACGCTTCCTCATCTTTCTACGTCCGTGGGGATATAACTGGTAGACACCACTTTATAACTGTTACAGAGGGTTAATGTAGATTACTCCAAGTGCAAGGGGTATTATCTTCCTAGAGATTTTTTTCTTATACACTTATATCCTCATCTGAATTCTACCCAATTTAATTCTATTGATACATTACCAGTTTCTTATCTTTTGAGACTACAGTCATACAGATTAACGTCTTAAAACTAGGAATAAATGATCCATTTTCTCGTGTAGTTATCCCGATCGTAACAATTACAAAAAGGTCCAAAGGGAATAGGGTGGCAACTAGACAGGAGACAAACTTGCTGTACCTAAGGGAGCCTGGTGAATTGAGGGTGAACTATTTGCCGGTAAGGCAGATTGTAGCTATGTCTGTTTGGAAAGTTTTCTGATGGTCGACGGAAGATATTGAACACACGTCAAATAGTGTTGGAGGGAAATTAAAAAAAAAAAAATACTGCAGCTGAAGTCGCTAAAAGTTTAAAAACATGCGAAGCATAGTAAAGTACAGATGACGTATGGTGACGTTTTGGATGTTTAAGAGGGACTTGATAAGGAAATTAAGGAGATATTATCAGGAAATAAAGACTTGGTGAGTCAAGAAGCCCAAATAAAACAATACTAAACACTCCTAACGAAAAATTCAATTTACTTTGGAAATGTGCCCAGGTTTGTGCCACGATATATACGAAAAGACACGAAAGGATCCTAATATTGGTCTTAAATCGGAGCAATGTTATGACTTGTCCTAAAGACGTGTCTTCTTACGTTTACTTGCCGATATATTTGAAAATGCGTCAGTCCTGGCCTTACCTTTGGATTACATGTTTGCTTGTTTTGGAGCTTACAAACCAACTTTGTTATAATAGCGCCTAAATATAACAAAATGAAAACTACAAACAGAATTATGTAGCTTCTCTAAGAAATTTATATTTTCACTGCCCTAACTCTCATTACCTATGTATATAATAAACGTAGAGTGAAACCCCACAGATAGTCCTGTACAGTGGCTAACCTTAGGGCATTCTGAAGAGGAGCAGGTAGGCACTTATATCTAAACTAGCTAGAAAGTCACTATCCCACTAATTAGAAATCAACCTTTCTAAATGGCGGGGACCCGCAGTTCCCGGAACCAGGGGTAACTCCACGACTTCTACTTACAAATAACTCCATATACCTAACATTCGTATCCCACTCATACCCCACTATACCCCTACTCGATATTGGATAATCTAATATAAGAGGAGGGAGACATCTAATGCATTTAATAAATTCTTAACTAATTTAGATGTTAAATATTGCAGTTATCTTGTTACATAAATAATTACGTGACCTGCAAGTCAAGAAATAAATTGAACTTAGGAATAGTGCATTCATTAAATTTACCAATTATTTCAAATTAAAATAAATCAAGTTTTAATATGCAATTACACAAAAGATAAAAAGAAAAAGAAAATACATCTGAAACGCTTACACTGTTTTAGATCTGGTTTCACATTCGCTCAACGTGTTAAGAGTTTATGCAAACATTTTTACTATTTTAGAATTTATCATCGTCATATGATATCCACAAAAAGAATGCTTCTATTTAAAATAAAATACATTTCAATTCAATTTATCTAACAGTTGAAAAGTTGATATTGCATCATACGAATTCATAATAACTTCCTGCATTATTAAAATATGAAAACTTGTACTATTTTGCCGTGCCCAATTTCACATCCCGTTACATAAAATTAATAACTTATCTGGTACTGGAATTTATGTTGTACAGCGTGGTAACTTGATCAGAACTTGCCATTATTTATTTTGGATACGTGTTGGCTAGGAGCCTCGCCCGATGTAGAACAATCAGTGATGAAATATATCTTTAAAACAATAATAAAGGAAACTTTTAAACACTTCTATAAATATTTTATTTTAAATTAAATTAAAACTATTAAAAAAACTATTCTTGCTACGGGTCTTGCTCATCTTGCGGCGTGCTTTCGGTTCCAAGGCCAAAAAAGGAAGAGAGATTTTTAAAGCCTATGTAGCGAGTTCTGAACTTCAGCGCGACTTCCTGGCGCATTTCTAAAAAAAAAGCCTTGTGGAAATCATATCTCAACCAGTATTGCGGTACATAGAATTATAATTTACAATTTTTCTTAATTTTTATTTTTAAACCAATATCTTAGTTTGTTTTATGATGCTGCTGTAATATGTAACATTTTTGCCTAAAATAATGTTACAATGTTGACCGAAATTACTTTATTTTTTGGTTTTATAAGGCACAAGTAAAACAAACAGATGCCTAATTTCGGTTTTATTATATTTGTTATAAAAGTTTACTTTCGTCTAACTGTACTCCGAAACAACCACACTTCTGTTAATAGAAAATAATATTTTGTTTGTAAAATTAATGTATTGCAGGCGTCAACTTACATAGGCAAACCGTTAAATATATGGGCTCGCCAAGTTATAAGACCTTTTAAACATTTACACATAAAATCGTGCACGTCCTAATATACTCTTATGGGCAAGTGGACCTTGATTTTCATCCCTCGACAAATTCAGACCAATGATCTAAAGTAGTTACGTGTTTGTGCCGAAGGGCGAAACAAGACAATTTAATTAATTAAACATCACCGGCTTGAGATTAATTAGGTTTTGAGAGGCAGGTTCCCGCTTCGTGAAAAACTTATTGCGCCGAGCAACCCTCGCGTCGCGTTCACGTAAACGGGCAATATTTACTCAGCGATGTTCAGTTTATGCTTGAAATATTGTATAAAGGCGAGCACCAAGATAATGAAATTATTCTACAGTGATTCGTTTTCGAATGTGACTATATTATGATGTAAACCTATAAACCGCGTTCACAGCTTCATACAAATATCACTAATCCAACACCCTGGAGGAAGTTAATAGAGGATGTTAAATTTCCGAATATAATTCCAAATACAATTAAAATAAATTTTTCTTCATGTAATCAGAAACGTTTAGTTATGTCTATATATATATATATATATATATATATATATATATATATATATATATATATATATATATATATTCTTGTTTTGTATATATTTATATATATGGTATGTATTCCGTCACGGACGGGAAAATATGATGAATAGCTATTATCTGGAGTAAAAAATTAATCCTTTAAAGTGTTTATTAACCTGTATATTAGGTTTTTAGTAAGATTTAGATATAAATATGAATTATCGGATAAATAATATGAATTGTTCTAGAGAAAGACTTTGTATTTACAAATGAGAATGTGAGAAACAATGTAACACAGTTCCATATGAATTTGCACTTTTAAGAAGTGTGGCAAAGTGAGCTGATCAATACAGTTCTATTAGTAGTACCATCTCCCAGGGCAAAACTGTTACATTTTTACAGAGTAGTTGTACCCAGTGCAATTTGTTTGAAAAGAAATTGGTTTTGCATAAACGTTGATATTGGTCTGAAATAAAAATGGCAAATGGAAGCCGCAACTCTGTATTGGGTCTGTAGTGTTTGCCGCCAAGAAAAAGAGTTGGTAAAAGTATCTATAACCAACGTATTAGACTTAATTGTAAGGCTGGCTAAATTGGCACTAATTTAAATTCTTTTTCAGGAAAAAATCCTCTCTCACACACACACACTCCCTTTTTGTATATATATATATATATATATATATATATATATATGTGTGTGTGTGTGTGTGTGTGTGCGTGTGCGTGTGTGTTACGTGTTTTCTTAAGGCAAATTAGTTTTAAAACTCATTTTAATTTTGAAGTATAAACAACCTTATTATTATAATTAGAATCACGCTACTCACAATGACAGATTTGTTACAACTCTAATTCACAGAGGTGGCCAGTCCTTACGACCGTTATACATACAGTGATGCCTCAGCATCTCTAAGTCTTTGTGATCAGAGATGCTGACCTCAATTATAATAGGCATTATGCACACCTGTTTATGCCAATGATACTAGACTCCACAATACGTGTGTCATACTAACTTTGTCTATTTAACTTAAGGCTAAATTGTGGTACACATATAACTGGGGGTAGCATGTAACATGTAATTATGGACACATTACATTAGGTGTTACTTTATATGTATGTGATATATATATATATATATATATATATATATATATATATATTATAACGAATATTACATAGTTATCAATGTTTATATTTTTTTTTCACTTTATTATAGGTTTTTCTGGTTGTATTATATCAACTTGCCTGCTTTCTATAATTATGTATTCTTTTGTTAGTGTATGACTTAAAATTATCTCTTTAATTTAACTATATTTTTTTAAAATACTAATAATAATCTACCTCTATTATTTATTTATTTCTTAATTTTTCTCGTGTCTGCTCGTGCTTCTGTAGTGTGAACAAACAAAACCACTGTTCTATAGGTCTACCTTACATTGTTTCCCTTATTCCTAAATTTGCTCTCTCTTACGTTTTTATTAATTTGATTACCTACTTCTGTTGTCCCTCTTAACCTCTGCATTATGGTCTCTTGCACCTCAGTAGAACTCTGGTCAGAGAGTCCGTTCTAGAGAGCTAAGTTCTCCCAGATGGGATTGTTGAGCTGAGAAATAGCCACACCGGGAAACTCGATTCTGCCAAAACGGCTTATTGGATCAACTAGATGACTTGCGAAATCAGGAGCCAGCTGAGTTACCAAAGGCGCTGGGTATCACGAAACTGAAGGTTTAGGCCTACCTATTGGCTGACTTGAACCAGCACTATGGAGACATAGTAATGAAAAATAGGACGGAATTCAGAGTATCTGTGACTGAAATAAGGGGATTACCTCTATGCATTGAGTATTTTTATTTGTAAATATTTTTTAAAAAGGTTATTAGAATTATTGTAAGTTTTTGTAAACATTTTCTACACACCGATTTCATTTCCGCACAAAACTGAACGTCGAATATTTAATAGTGTACTATGTAAATAATAATGATAGCGCTGAAGAAGGATCATAGTTTTGTTTGTTCAACCTATTTCTCTGTCTCACCACTTTACACAGCTCAGCCTTCACAAAGGTACGGATTCTGTCAGACTCAACATATCCTCTGCGTATCCTCGCCTGTGTAGGAGTGTAGGAGACTGCCATGTAAAACCCGGAGGGACATCGCTACGGAGAACCATTGGCTTCAGCTTCTTACTACTACATGGTTATATTCATTTTGTTATAGGAAAACAGTCAAATTTATATTGCTGTTGTTTCTATAAAGCTGGAACCTTATAGAAAGTTTATGTGAAAGACATTTCTAAATATGTAATCCAAAGTAACACAAATAATGTATATGAAAAAAACTTAGAGTATGTCGAATTTTGTGTGGTTTACGGAAAATGAACCCAGTTGGTCGATTTATAATCCCTATAAAGAATGTTTATTTACTTATGTAATTCATTTACCCCTAAAGAAACTTATTTTTTTAAAAATTTATTTCCTTTAGGTGACTTTTCAGCAGGCAAAGGTAGGCTACTGAAATTGTGAAGTTAAAAAAGATGCCTGGAGAAATTAATTTTTTAAACTTCTGTATAGGCTAATGACAGATCACAGACAATTATATGAGAATTTTTAACACTGTTTTTTTTTTGAAATTTCTTTCCGAAATTCCTATTGTAGGGAATAAGTATTGTTGGTTTCTATTATGTTTATTGTAATGTTATAAATTGTATAAATTGTTAGCTATGTTGTATATTGGTTTAAAAAAAAGGAGCTTTCGAAAAGAAGGTTCGGAAAGATATTTGAAACGTTGAGTGTTAAAAATGCATAAATTGTCTGTCATCTGCCACTAACTGATGTATAAAAAAAATGTTATATTTGTTTTAACGTATTTTTAGAAACGTAAGCGAATTAGACAAATATTGGTAATACGAACATATCTATATTTCCTAAAATATATCATTAATTATTATATTAATTTATGTACTATTAGGTATTTATTAATAAGACTAAAATATCTGTTGGTAACAGCCTAATTGATGTTGGTTTTGTGTAGGCTTTATGTGTCATTGGAGTTGGTAAGCTAGGTTTGATTAGAAACATATCATTAAATTCAATTTCAGCACGGTTACATTTAATTACATTTTGAAATAATATTAATGCATAATTCATTAAAGGTATAAAACCTTTTACAAAATATTACCTTCACAAAACATAGAAACTTCCTGTATTTTATTTTTGAGGATACCAATTATATTTTGGACTACATTAGAAGTATTTAAAACTTGTGAAACAAATGACTTGAACTATGTTTGGTAAGTTGTGTATGTTACTTGCAGTTTGGTAAAAGGTTATTAGCAGTTTATTTCATGCTTGGATCTGTTACTTAAAAGTATATGTTTAGCAAGACATTGATAAAACCAGTGGATAAAACCAGATTTGAAAAAATTTAAACCTAAATTAAGAAACAAAAGCGAATCACATTTTTGTTTTAGCAAAGCCTTATTTTATATTGCAACATTACTGTATGTCTATTTGATAATATAGCAGAAATCTTAGGAAAGATTTGGTTAGAGACATCAAAACGTAACCCTCAATATCACGTACCACTTCATTACTTTGGCAATCAGTTAGTTAACGTTAAGAAAATTATGTGTTTCATTTTGTGTATAGCTAAACCTACCCTAAACGGTTAAATTGAGGCTGGCCTTGAATATAAGCGTAGTAGCGAAGTAAGTAATGATTGAGGTGCCAACTTTAAACTATTGTATTTAAGAAGCTTGTGATAACCTTATGTTTTCAACATTGGAAATTCTTTATGTCTGTTTAATAAGTAAAAATAATATATTCGCGTTTTTTAGGAATTTTATTTTTGTTAACTTTCATTTCTCCATAGTTAGAGGTATGAACTCTAATTTCTATCAACATTATAATTGATTTTCGATTCATGAAATTGTTTATAAAGGCAAAATTCCTAATATTTATCTACACAAATTTCCCAGGTGTATATCCCTCTAATCATATTGCTTGATCGTTGTTCAAATAATTGACACGCCCTTGAACAATACAATAAACTTAATAGTTCGTCAGACGAGTTCATTGAGTAATTTATTTTGAAAATTCCCTTGACGAATTTTTCTAAACTCCTTCATTTTATTTCTTATATTGCAATTATTTTTATTTTAAAAAATTATCTAATGCAAAATCGCAGGTGAATATACAATAATGCTATTTTTAAAAATTATTAAGGACAACCTGTTTTTACGTACAAAATATTATTAGAAAAATTAGGTAAATATATTTAGGTAGTAAAGATATATTTAATATATATATTTCTTTATATTTAGTGAACTAATTAAGTTTTCCCCTGAGAGTAATTGAAAATCGCGGTTATGGTAAATGAACTAAATCGTACTTTCAGTATATTTATTTTGGTTTATCTCATTCGAGTTGTACATGAATATGGGTAGACCGTTGTAAAAAATTTGATTTCATGAAGAAAATTTGATCATTAGAATCCGATGATTCTCATTCTAGGTGGCATTAGTAAGCAAGAAAATAGTTAAATCATTGGTTTTGTACATATGTTTCTATATTATTTTAAAATATTTTAAAATACTACGTAAAATAAATGTTGTGATTCTATATTTTGTGTATTACCTTTTTTATAGTTCTTAATCCTTGGTAAAATAAAAAATCAATCAAGCCAAAAATACAGTTTCACTGTCTCAACGTCATATGGATTGGGATGTAACTAAATCCCAGGAGGTATTCCGCTTTCATTTGGAAGCAAAATCTCTTTCATCGGCTCTATACTTCCAAATTATCTTGGAAGAAACATTTAAAAAAACCTACGAGTCAAATGCAGAAACTCCTCCTTTTTTGAAGTAGGTTCAACACATATTTTATTATATACTTACTTGTACATGGCCGAGAAAGATGGACGTCACTCCCTCACCTCAGCAATCCGATTGTTTAAGTTAGTACTAAACCTATCTTGACCGGATCAATTTAAGCAGTATTCTAATATAGAAGTATGTAGTAGTGTAGAAAGTAAACACATATTTTATTATATACTTACTTGTACATGGCTGAGAAAGATGGACGTCACTCCCTCACCTCAGCAATCCGATTGTTTAAATTAGTACTAAACCTATCTTGACCGGATAAATTTAAGCAGTATTCTAATATAGAAGTATGTAGTAGTGTAGAAAGTAAACACATATTTTATTATATACTTACTTGTACATGGCCGAGAAAGATGGACGTCACTCCCTCACCTCTGCAATCCGATTGTTTAAGTTAGTACTAAACCTATCTTGACCGGATCAATTTAAGCAGTATTCTAATATAGAAGTATGTAGTAGTGTAGAAAGTAAACACATATTTTATTATATACTTACTTGTACATGGCCGAGAAAGATGGACGTCACTCCCTCACCTCAGCAATCCGATTGATTAAGTTAGTACTAAACCTATCTTGACCGGATCAATTTAAGCAGTATTCTAATATAGAAGTATGTAGTAGTGTAGAAAGTAAACACATATTTTATTATATACTTACTTGTACATGGCCGAGAAAGATGGACGTCACTCCCTCACCTCAGCAATCCGATTGTTTAAGTTAGTACTAAACCTATCTTGACCGGATCAATTTAAGCAGTATTCTAATATAGAAGTATGTAGTAGTGTAGAAAGTAAACACATATTTTATTATATACTTACTTGTACATGGCCGAGAAAGATGGACGTCACTCCCTCACCTCTGCAATCCGATTGTTTAAGTTAGTACTAAACCTGTCTTGACCGGATAAATTTAAGCAGTATTCTAATATAGAAGTATGTAGTAGTGTAGAAAGTAAACACATATTTTATTATATACTTACTTGTACATGGCCGAGAAAGATGGACGTCACTCCCTCACCTCTGCAATCCGATTGTTTAAGTTAGTACTAAACCTGTCTTGACCGGATCAATTTAAGCAGTATTCTAATATAGAAGTATGTAGTAGTGTAGAAAGTAAACACATATTTTATTATATACTTACTTGTACATGGCCGAGAAAGATGGACGTCACTCCCTCACCTCTGCAATCCGATTGTTTAAGTTAGTACTAAACCTGTCTTGACCGGATCAATTTAAGCAGTATTCTAATATAGAAGTATGTAGTAGTGTAGAAAGTAAACACATATTTTATTATATACTTACTTGTACATGGCCGAGAAAGATGGACGTCACTCCCTCACCTCTGCAATCCGATTGTTTAAGTTAGTACTAAACCTGTCTTGACCGGATCAATTTAAGCAGTATTCTAATATAGAAGTATGTAGTAGTGTAGAAAGTAAACACATATTTTATTATATACTTACTTGTACATGGCCGAGAAAGATGGACGTCACTCCCTCACCTCTGCAATCCGATTGTTTAAGTTAGTACTAAACCTGTCTTGACCGGATCAATTTAAGCAGTATTCTAATATAGAAGTATGTAGTAGTGTAGAAAGTAAACACATATTTTATTATATACTTACTTGTACATGGCCGAGAAAGATGGACGTCACTCCCTCACCTCTGCAATCCGATTGTTTAAGTTAGTACTAAACCTGTCTTGACCGGATCAATTTAAGCAGTATTCTAATATAGAAGTATGTAGTAGTGTAGAAAGTAAACACATATTTTATTATATACTTACTTGTACATGGCCGAGAAAGATGGACGTCACTCCCTCACCTCTGCAATCCGATTGTTTAAGTTAGTACTAAACCTGTCTTGACCGGATCAATTTAAGCAGTATTCTAATATAGAAGTATGTAGTAGTGTAGAAAGTAAACACATATTTTATTATATACTTACTTGTACATGGCCGAGAAAGATGGACGTCACTCCCTCACCTCTGCAATCCGATTGTTTAAGTTAGTACTAAACCTGTCTTGACCGGATCAATTTAAGCAGTATTCTAATATAGAAGTATGTAGTAGTGTAGAAAGTAAACACATATTTTATTATATACTTACTTGTACATGGCCGAGAAAGATGGACGTCACTCCCTCACCTCTGCAATCCGATTGTTTACGTTAGTACCAAACCTATCTTGACCGGATCAATTTAAGCAGTATTCTAATATAGAAGTATGTAGTAGTGTAGAAAGTAAACACATATTTTATTATATACTTACTTGTACATGGCCGAGAAAGATGGACGTCACTCCCTCACCTCTGCAATCCGATTGTTTAAGTTAGTACTAAACCTATCTTGACCGGATCAATTTAAGCAGTATTCTAATATAGAAGTATGTAGTAGTGTAGAAAGTAAACACATATTTTATTATATACTTACTTGTACATGGCCGAGAAAGATGGACGTCACTCCCTCACCTCAGCAATCCGATGTTTTACGTTAGTACCAAACCTGTCTTGACCGGATCAATTTAAGCAGTATTCTAATATAGAAGTATGTAGTAGTGTAGAAAGTAAACACATATTTTATTATATACTTACTTGTACATGGCCGAGAAAGATGGACGTCACTACCTCACCTCTGCAATCCGATTGTTTAAGTTAGTACTAAACCTGTCTTGACCGGATCAATTTAAGCAGTATTCTAATATAGAAGTATGTAGTAGTGTAGAAAGTAAACACATATTTTATTATATACTTACTTGTACATGGCCGAGAAAGATGGACGTCACTCCCTCACCTCTGCAATCCGATTGTTTAAGTTAGTACTAAACCTATCTTGACCGGATCAATTTAAGCAGTATTCTAATATAGAAGTATGTAGTAGTGTAGAAAGTAAACACATATTTTATTATATACTTACTTGTACATGGCCGAGAAAGATGGACGTCACTCCCTCACCTCTGCAATCCGATTGTTTAAGTTAGTACTAAACCTATCTTGACCGGATAAATTTAAGCAGTATTCTAATATAGAAGTATGTAGTAGTGTAGAAAGTAAACACATATTTTATTATATACTTACTTGTACATGGCCGAGAAAGATGGACGTCACTCCCTCACCTCTGCAATCCGATTGTTTAAGTTAGTACTAAACCTGTCTTGACCGGATAAATTTAAGCAGTATTCTAATATAGAAGTATGTAGTAGTGTAGAAAGTAAACACATATTTTATTATATACTTACTTGTACATGGCCGAGAAAGATGGACGTCACTCCCTCACCTCTGCAATCCGATTGTTTAAGTTAGTACTAAACCTATCTTGACCGGATCAATTTAAGCAGTATTCTAATATAGAAGTATGTAGTAGTGTAGAAAGTAAACACATATTTTATTATATACTTACTTGTACATGGCCGAGAAAGATGGACGTCACTCCCTCACCTCTGCAATCCGATTGTTTAAGTTAGTACTAAACCTATCTTGACCGGATAAATTTAAGCAGTATTCTAATATAGAAGTATGTAGTAGTGTAGAAAGTAAACACATATTTTATTATATACTTACTTGTACATGGCCGAGAAAGATGGACGTCACTCCTTCACCTCAGCAATCCGATTGTTTACGTTAGTACCAAACCTGTCTTGACCGGATAAATTTAAGCAGTATTCTAATATAGAAGTATGTAGTAGTGTAGAAAGTAAACACATATTTTATTATATACTTACTTGTACATGGCCGAGAAAGATGGACGTCACTCCCTCACCTCTGCAATCCGATTGTTTAAGTTAGTACTAAACCTATCTTGACCGGATCAATTTAAGCAGTATTCTAATATAGAAGTATGTAGTAGTGTAGAAAGTAAACACATATTTTATAATATACTTACTTGTACATGGCCGAGAAAGATGGACGTCACTCCCTCACCTCTGCAATCCGATTGTTTAAGTTAGTACTAAACCTATCTTGACCGGATAAATTTAAGCAGTATTCTAATATAGAAGTATGTAGTAGTGTAGAAAGTAAACACATATTTTATTATATACTTACTTGTACATGGCCGAGAAAGATGGACGTCACTCCCTCACCTCTGCAATCCGATTGTTTAAGTTAGTACTAAACCTGTCTTGACCGGATAAATTTAAGCAGTATTCTAATATAGAAGTATGTAGTAGTGTAGAAAGTAAACACATATTTTATTATATACTTACTTGTACATGGCCGAGAAAGATGGACGTCACTCCCTCACCTCTGCAATCCGATTGTTTAAGTTAGTACTAAACCTATCTTGACCGGATCAATTTAAGCAGTATTCTAATATAGAAGTATGTAGTAGTGTAGAAAGTAAACACATATTTTATTATATACTTACTTGTACATGGCCGAGAAAGATGGACGTCACTCCCTCACCTCTGCAATCCGATTGTTTAAGTTAGTACTAAACCTATCTTGACCGGATAAATTTAAGCAGTATTCTAATATAGAAGTATGTAGTAGTGTAGAAAGTAAACACATATTTTATTATATACTTACTTGTACATGGCCGAGAAAGATGGACGTCACTCCTTCACCTCAGCAATCCGATTGTTTACGTTAGTACCAAACCTGTCTTGACCGGATAAATTTAAGCAGTATTCTAATATAGAAGTATGTAGTAGTGTAGAAAGTAAACACATATTTTATTATATACTTACTTGTACATGGCCGAGAAAGATGGACGTCACTCCCTCACCTCTGCAATCCGATTGTTTAAGTTAGTACTAAACCTATCTTGACCGGATCAATTTAAGCAGTATTCTAATATAGAAGTATGTAGTAGTGTAGAAAGTAAACACATATTTTATAATATACTTACTTGTACATGGCCGAGAAAGATGGACGTCACTCCCTCACCTCTGCAATCCGATTGTTTAAGTTAGTACTAAACCTATCTTGCCGGATAAATTTAAGCAGTATTCTAATATAGAAGTATGTAGTAGTGTAGAAAGTAAACACATATTTTATTATATACTTACTTGTAGCCTACATGGCCGAGAGTAGAACTGGGCATAGAATAGGACAGCCACCCCTAAACTCGGCCGCTACGTAACCTAGGACTATAGGGGTAGTTTTGGATGATGCTCAAGGTCATCCCGACCTTGACCCCAGACCAAGGGGTGGTTTCGACCACGTTCAGGGGGGTAGGGGGTAGTTTATCGAAAAAAAAAAAAAAAAATCGGCCGCTACGTAACCTAGGACTGTAGGGGTAGTTTCGGATGATGCGGGCGGACGTCGCGACCCCGACCCTAGCTTTGGGGGTGGTTTTGACCACGTTTAGAGGGGTAGGGGGTAGTTTTTCGAAAAAATCTAACTCCAAGCCACTAACCTGGGCTAGCCAAATTGTATCCAACCTAACCCAACCTAAGTGTTGGGGGTGACCTCGGCTACGTTCAGGACCATACGCGGGGGATGCTCCGGGGGTGGATTGGGGGTGGGGCGATTTTCGATAAAATTTTGGAACATGTGCCTTGACCTATAGGGTGAGTCTAGAGTGCATTATCGCGTCGGTAGGGGTAGTTTCACCTAGGGGTGGTTTTTACAAAAAATACGAAATTGCCGAAAATCGATCGGTTGGATCAACAGACAGTACGGGATACGTGCAGAGGCTCTTTTGGACCGTTGCGGGGGCTGTTTCACCAAGGGGTAGTTTTTACAAAAAATATGAAATTGCCAAAAATCGATCGGTTGGATCAAACGACCGTACGGGATATGTCTAGAGTCCATTATGGACGACTGTGGGGGTGGTTTCACCTGTAATCAGATTGCCAAAAATGATCGGTGACCTATGTAAAAGTCACCACCGAACCCACGCTTGAGGTAACACCGCCTAAGAGCGGGTAAAGCTAACACGGAGCACGGCCTCGGTTAAAGCCAATCCAAGCCTAGCCACCCAGCAGCTATGCCTTAGGTAAAGCTAACACGGAGCAAGGTAAAGCCAACCTAGGTAAAGTAACCCCGGAATCAGGCCATACCTAGAGACACCCAGGAGCCGGGCCTTAGTTAAAGCAGTCAGCCTATAAGTAAAGCTATACAAGAGCCGGGCCAAGATGATTGCTATATCTATTACAGCCTATCGACTAAGACAAGTACCTCCACCAAGTCCTAGGTAAAGCCATCACGAGGCCGACCCCTCGGTAAAGCCACCCAGGACATAGGAATAGTCTATACGGAGCATGGCCTCAGGTAGAAGCCATCCCGAAGACTGCCCATAGGTAAAGTAACCCTGGAATCTTACATTAAGTGAGGGTGGTTATCAAATGAAATTACCAAAAATGATCGGCTAGATCAAACGACCAACGTTCCAACTAAACACTAATTTTAACCGACCAACAATTATACACCGAGTGCAAATAGTCAACAAGTTGAATCGACCAATCACATTGCAGGGGCCCGGTGGGCTTAAGCAAACGGTCGCAGTAAGACGTGAAAGCCCATATACCATGTTAAACCAATATATATGATAGTCTACATAATGTGTTAAACAAATATGCAGGCCTAGATACATACTATGCTAGGCCGACATACAAGGGCCTACCATGTCTGTAAACCACAGGCCCAACCCCGTATGACCTGAGCTATTTTCACCTCCTCTATCAGGTCCATCCTGGCAATCGTATAATATGGGAAGTACTATAAGGTACATCTACCAATGCATAACCTATCAAGCCCGCGTAAATATTTAATATATTTGATGACGTATCAGCGCTTGAGCGAGTCTAGGCAAGTAGTAGGCTCACCCTAACTAGAGGGGCAAAGGGTTATGATTGCCAAACTCAAAATTTGTCTATGCTACAAAATAATAAACAAAGCAACAAAGCCCCGTCGTTTCAGGGAATACGCTTGACCGTGTGTTAGACATGTACAGACTTGCAGCGATAACGCATTATCTAAAAACCGCAACGGCAGCCGGTGACCGCTATAGCAGGCATAAAAACCCGCACGGCTGTGTCGTTGTGAATCTAGGCACGTGTTTATGTTTTGATTACTGTATCAAATTACTGTGTATTGTCGGCATACCAAGGCCTACATATATATAATCAGAAATCAGTGTAAATAATCAAATAGCCTCAATGGACATCTCCTATAGCTGTAAATGTATCTAGATATAAAGGTATATATGGAGAAACACTAATAACGAGGCCTATCACAAAACGTGAATAAATATATGTTATAAAACGATGCTAAGTCAACATGCAAGCTATCATACATGGGCTTGTTAAGCCTACATACATGATAGGACACATAATGTGTTAAACAAACATGCGTGTAAACCTGCATACTATGCCAAGCCGACCTACATGTGCCTACTATGTCGGTAAACCACTGGCCAAGGCCTATATGATCTGAGCTAGTTTCACCTGGTCTATCAGGTAGAACCTGGCAATCGTATAATATGGGAAGTACTATAAGGTACATCTACCAATGCATAACCTATCAAGCCCATGACGGTCAACAAATATTACAATATAATTAAAAAAAAGTTACGCAACCTATATATACATACAGTGCTAAGCCAACATTCAGGCATATATACTTTGTTAAACCAGCATGCAATATACTCTAAATAGCCATAACGGTGTTAAACCGTTACCCACATATGCCTATATAATATGTTAAGCCAGGATGAATGATAGCTTATATAGTGTGTTAAACAAATATGCTTGTAAACCTACATAAATAATATGCTAAGCCTACATACTGTGCTAAACAGATACGCGTGTAAACCCACATAAATACTATGCTAACCAACATGGATGCTATCCTACATAGGCTTATATACTATGTTAAACCAGCATGCAATATACTCTAAATAACCATATATACGCTGTTAAACAAATATACGTGTAAACCCACATAAATACGCCAAGCCAATATCCGTGCTATCATAGATAGGCTTATATACTATGTTAGGCCTACATACTGCGTTAAACAAACATGTATGTAAGCCGACAAGGGCCTACAAATTATATCCAATGCATAGTTTAGCTAAAGGGCTATCACACACTATCCTAAAAGCGGCCCGCAAATTACCACATAATACCTGATACATAGCTTGGCTAATCATTAACACATAGTTAATGATTAAGTATGACCCAACACATAATATCCGGTGCATAGCCTCGCTAAATAAGCATAAACCCCCCAAAATTGGCTTATCAATTATGTATGGTCTAGATATAGTCACACATGTCATTTCAAAAGTCAGCTGGAAAGAAACACTACCCTGGTATATAATATGTTAAACCAGCATGCAATATACTCTAAATAGCCGTATATACGCTGTTAAACAAATATGCGTGTAAACCGAATAAATACGCCAAGCCAACACGCATGCTATCATAGATAGACGTATATACTATGTTAGGCCTACATACCGCGTTAAACAAACATGTGTGTAAGCCTGCATAGATATTATGCTAAGAAGACACGGGCCTAGGCCGACTTACATGGGCCTACTATGTCGGTAAACCACTGGCCAAAGCCTATATGATCTGAGCTATTTTCACCTTGTCTATCAGGTAGAACTTGGCAACCGTATAATAAGGGAAGTACTATATGGTATAGCTAACAATGCATAACCTATCACGCCCATCACGGTCAACAAATATTACAATATAATTTTAAAAAAAAGTCGCGCAACCTCTATACATACAGTGCTAAGCCAACATTCAGGCATATATACTATGTTAAAACAGCGTGCAATATACTCTAAATAGCCAAATATACGTTGTTAAACCAATATGCAGGTTAACCTATATACATCCCGTTACCCACATATGCCTATATAATATGTTAAGCCTGTATAAGTGATTGCCCTTATAGTGTGTTCAATAAATATGCGTGTAAACCAAATAAATACTCTGGTAAGCCAACATGCATGCTATCATAGATAGGCGTATATACTATGTTAGGCCTACATACTGCGTTAAACAAACATGCGTGTAAGCCTGCATACATATTATGCTAAGCCGACAAGGGCCTGAACACATTATATCCAGTGTATAGTTTAGCTAGTGGTTATCACACAGTAGCCTGACTACAACTTGCCCACATAATACCCGACACATAGCTAGACTAATCATTAACACATAGTATCCGATGCATAGCCCGACGACGGGTTAACATATAGTATCCGATAAGTAGCTTGAGAATGCCCCAACACATAATATCCGGTGCATAGCCTCGCTAATGGTTAGCACATAGTAGCCGATGCTGAGCCTGACTATGGAATATCACATATTATCTGATGTGTAGCCTGACTAATGGTTAACACAGCCAATGCATAGCTAGGCTAATGATTAACATAAAGTATCCAATGCATGGCTTGGGTAATGTATATAGTTAGCCTACATTCTGTGTTATCTGTGTAAACCCACATACTATGCTAAGCCGGTTATCCATAGACACAAATCTATGGTGATGCAAGAGTAACCAGCACCCTGACAACAGATACCTAGCGTGATCATAGCCTACATTGCCTGATAACAGATACCTAGCCTGACCATAGCCTACATAGCTAGACAAAAGATACATAACTAGACAATAGATACCTAGCCTGACAACAGACACCAATCCTGGAATCAAATACATAGCCCGACAAACGATGCATAGCCTGACTAGGGCTAGCACATAGTATCCGAGGTATAGAATGACTAACGGTTAACACATGGTATCCAAAGCATAACTAGGCTAGTGAATAACTAATGGTTAGTTTGACTATGGTTAACACACACACAGTGTCCGATGCGTAGCTTAGCTAATGGATAACACATAGTAACCTATGCCTGGCCTGACTAGGGCTAACACATAGTACCCGATGAATGGCTCGACTAAGGCCAACACACAGTATCCGATGCACAACTTAGGATCGAATATGACGTCATCCAGGGCGGAGATGGTGGCAATGTTGATACCGACTTCAAAAGGGGCTATGGCCTGTGTAGGCTAGATCAAATAACCAACGTTTCAACCAAACTACTGTCTTACGCTAAGTTTAACCAACCAACATACGTGAAGTTCAAACGAACAGCATTGACACCAAGTCCAAATAGGCTATGGCGGCTATGCCCAGATCAACGTATCAGCTAATCAAAATGAAAAACTCACGCTAATCAACCAACATCTACACCGAGGTCAATTGGTTAGTGAAGGCACCAACAAAAGCCTTAGGCCTTAGACAGTATATAGCTATGCCAAAATAGCTATGCAGAAACCATCAAGGCCTTTACACATATTGTCCAGGTATGTTCTCCATCAAACCGAGACGTTAGACATCATCTCTGTAAAACAGCTAACAAATTATACTCTACCATAATAGGTATGTCAAAACTGTTACCGGCTCATAATCTAAGACAGTGGTTACGTAACGCCCTTTATCAATTTAAGACCTTAAGAGATATCTTCGTAAAGACAGCTACCAATCCATACTATATCACAATAGTTACGTTAGAGCTACCGCTGCTCACCCTACCATAATAGCCACGTACAGACGGTTAATATTGTATAACCTATCACAAGACTTATGTAAAAACAGCTATGCATAACCTGTCACACAATAACTGCGTAAAGGCAGCTAACAAGGCCTACCCCATTAAAATAGCTACGAAAAGATAACATCCAATACATACCCTATCATATTAGCTATGTAAAGACAATAAATGCGTAAAGGCAGCTAACAATGCCTACCCCATTAAAATAGCTACGAAAAGATAACAACCAATACATAACTTATCATAATAGCTATGTAAAGACAGCTAAAGATGCATAACCTAACTCAGTAATGATTGCTATTAAATAATGAACCATTACACTAGCCACGTAAAGACAGCTACCAACACCACAATAGCTACGTAAAAACAGTTATCGATCCGTGACCAAGATAATACCTACGTAAGACCTATATCAGTGCTAAGACAATAGCTCGGTAAGGAAAACCTACCACCTCATGAACTACGACAACAGCAAGGTGTGGACGGCTACCAATACATTACTTATCACAGCTACCAACACATAACTCGTCACACTAGCTAAGTAAATAGCGCTACGATTGAATAGCCTATCACACAGGCCAAACGAGGGTCACTAACTAAACCATCACAATATCTCTGTACATGGCAGATGGCGTGATGATCCTCATCCTTATCGCACACCTAACAGTAGGTTAGGTTAGAAGCACTCTGGCTAGCTTAGGTTAGTGGGTTGAAAATAATTTTTTCTAAAAACTACCCCTCTAGACGCGGTTGAACACCCAACAGTAGGTTAGGTTAGAAGCACTCTGGCTAGCTTAGGTTAGTGGGTTGAAAATAATTTTTCCTAAAAACTACCCCTCTAGACGTGGTTGAACCCTCCCCCAAGGCTACGATCAAGGTCACATCGACCGCCTGCATCATCCAAAACCACCCCTAACTTCTACAACCACAGGTCAGTGATGCCCGTGATGGAGATACGACCAACCTTTGAAAGTTAGGGGTGGTTTTGGATGATGCAGGCGGTCGATGTGACCTTGATCGTAGCCTTGGGGGAGGGTTCAACCACGTCTAGAGGGGTAGTTTTTAGGAAAAATTATTTTCAACCCACTAACCTAAGCTAGCCAGAGTGCTTCTAACCTAACCTACTGTTGGGTGTTCAACCGCGTCTAGAGGGGTAGTTTTTAGAAAAAATTATTTTCAACCCACTAACCTAAGCTAGCCAGAGTGCTTCTAACCTAACCTACTGTTAGGTGTGCGATAAGGATGAGGATCATCACGCCATCTGCCATGTACAGAGATATTGTGATGGTTTAGTTAGTGACCCTCGTTTGGCCTGTGTGATAGGCTATTCAATCGTAGCGCTATTTACTTAGCTAGTGTGACGAGTTATGTGTTGGTAGCTGTGATAAGTAATGTATTGGTAGCCGTCCACACCTTGCTGTTGTCGTAGTTCATGAGGTGGTAGGTTTTCCTTACCGAGCTATTGTCTTAGCACTGATATAGGTCTTACGTAGGTATTATCTTGGTCACGGATCGATAACTGTTTTTACGTAGCTATTGTGGTGTTGGTAGCTGTCTTTACGTGGCTAGTGTAATGGTTCATTATTTAATAGCAATCATTACTGAGTTAGGTTATGCATCTTTAGCTGTCTTTACATAGCTATTATGATAAGTTATGTATTGGTTGTTATCTTTTCGTAGCTATTTTAATGGGGTAGGCATTGTTAGCTGCCTTTACGCATTTATTGTCTTTACATAGCTAATATGATAGGGTATGTATTGGATGTTATCTTTTCGTAGCTATTTTAATGGGGTAGGCCTTGTTAGCTGCCTTTACGCAGTTATTGTGTGACAGGTTATGCATAGCTGTTTTTACATAAGTCTTGTGATAGGTTATACAATATTAACCGTCTGTACGTGGCTATTATGGTAGGGTGAGCAGCGGTAGCTCTAACGTAACTATTGTGATATAGTATGGATTGGTAGCTGTCTTTACGAAGATATCTCTTAAGGTCTTAAATTGATAAAGGGCGTTACGTAACCACTGTCTTAGATTATGAGCCGGTAACAGTTTTGACATACCTATTATGGTAGAGTATAATTTGTTAGCTGTTTTACAGAGATGATGTCTAACGTCTCGGTTTGATGGAGAACATACCTGGACAATATGTGTAAAGGCCTTGATGGTTTCTGCATAGCTATTTTGGCATAGCTATATACTGTCTAAGGCCTAAGGCTTTTGTTGGTGCCTTCACTAACCAATTGACCTCGGTGTAGATGTTGGTTGATTAGCGTGAGTTTTTCATTTTGATTAGCTGATACGTTGATCTGGGCATAGCCGCCATAGCCTATTTGGACTTGGTGTCAATGCTGTTCGTTTGAACTTCACGTATGTTGGTTGGTTAAACTTAGCGTAAGACAGTAGTTTGGTTGAAACGTTGGTTATTTGATCTAGCCTACACAGGCCATAGCCCCTTTTGAAGTCGGTATCAACATTGCCACCATCTCCGCCCTGGATGACGTCATATTCGATCCTAAGTTGTGCATCGGATACTGTGTGTTGGCCTTAGTCGAGCCATTCATCGGGTACTATGTGTTAGCCCTAGTCAGGCCAGGCATAGGTTACTATGTGTTATCCATTAGCTAAGCTACGCATCGGACACTGTGTGTGTGTTAACCATAGTCAAACTAACCATTAGTTATTCACTAGCCTAGTTATGCTTTGGATACCATGTGTTAACCGTTAGTCATTCTATACCTCGGATACTATGTGCTAGCCCTAGTCAGGCTATGCATCGTTTGTCGGGCTATGTATTTGATTCCAGGATTGGTGTCTGTTGTCAGGCTAGGTATCTATTGTCTAGTTATGTATCTTTTGTCTAGCTATGTAGGCTATGGTCAGGCTAGGTATCTGTTATCAGGCAATGTAGGCTATGATCACGCTAGGTATCTGTTGTCAGGGTGCTGGTTACTCTTGCATCACCATAGATTTGTGTCTATGGATAACCGGCTTAGCATAGTATGTGGGTTTACACAGATAACACAGAATGTAGGCTAACTATATACATTACCCAAGCCATGCATTGGATACTTTATGTTAATCATTAGCCTAGCTATGCATTGGCTGTGTTAACCATTAGTCAGGCTACACATCAGATAATATGTGATATTCCATAGTCAGGCTCAGCATCGGCTACTATGTGCTAACCATTAGCGAGGCTATGCACCGGATATTATGTGTTGGGGCATTCTCAAGCTACTTATCGGATACTATATGTTAACCCGTCGTCGGGCTATGCATCGGATACTATGTGTTAATGATTAGTCTAGCTATGTGTCGGGTATTATGTGGGCAAGTTGTAGTCAGGCTACTGTGTGATAACCACTAGCTAAACTATACACTGGATATAATGTGTTCAGGCCCTTGTCGGCTTAGCATAATATGTATGCAGGCTTACACACATGTTTGTTTAACGCAGTATGTAGGCCTAACATAGTATATACGCCTATCTATGATAGCATGCATGTTGGCTTACCAGAGTATTTATTTGGTTTACACGCATATTTATTGAACACACTATAAGGGCAATCACTTATACAGGCTTAACATATTATATAGGCATATGTGGGTAACGGGATGTATATAGGTTAACCTGCATATTGGTTTAACAACGTATATTTGGCTATTTAGAGTATATTGCACGCTGTTTTAACATAGTATATATGCCTGAATGTTGGCTTAGCACTGTATGTATAGAGGTTGCGCGACTTTTTTTTAAAATTATATTGTAATATTTGTTGACCGTGATGGGCGTGATAGGTTATGCATTGTTAGCTATACCATATAGTACTTCCCTTATTATACGGTTGCCAAGTTCTACCTGATAGACAAGGTGAAAATAGCTCAGATCATATAGGCTTTGGCCAGTGGTTTACCGACATAGTAGGCCCATGTAAGTCGGCCTAGGCCCGTGTCTTCTTAGCATAATATCTATGCAGGCTTACACACATGTTTGTTTAACGCGGTATGTAGGCCTAACATAGTATATACGTCTATCTATGATAGCATGCGTGTTGGCTTGGCGTATTTATTCGGTTTACACGCATATTTGTTTAACAGCGTATATACGGCTATTTAGAGTATATTGCATGCTGGTTTAACATATTATATACCAGGGTAGTGTTTCTTTCCAGCTGACTTTTGAAATGACATGTGTGACTATATCTAGACCATACATAATTGATAAGCCAATTTTGGGGGGTTTATGCTTATTTAGCGAGGCTATGCACCGGATATTATGTGTTGGGTCATACTTAATCATTAACTATGTGTTAATGATTAGCCAAGCTATGTATCAGGTATTATGTGGTAATTTGCGGGCCGCTTTTAGGATAGTGTGTGATAGCCCTTTAGCTAAACTATGCATTGGATATAATTTGTAGGCCCTTGTCGGCTTACATACATGTTTGTTTAACGCAGTATGTAGGCCTAACATAGTATATAAGCCTATCTATGATAGCACGGATATTGGCTTGGCGTATTTATGTGGGTTTACACGTATATTTGTTTAACAGCGTATATATGGTTATTTAGAGTATATTGCATGCTGGTTTAACATAGTATATAAGCCTATGTAGGATAGCATCCATGTTGGTTAGCATAATATTTATGTGGGTTTACACGCGTATCTGTTTAGCACAGTATGTAGGCTTAGCATATTATTTATGTAGGTTTACAAGCATATTTGTTTAACACACTATATAAGCTATCATTCATCCTGGCTTAACATATTATATAGGCATATGTGGGTAACGGTTTAACACCGTTATGGCTATTTAGAGTATATTGCATGCTGGTTTAACAAAGTATATATGCCTGAATGTTGGCTTAGCACTGTATGTATATATAGGTTGCGTAACTTTTTTTTAATTATATTGTAATATTTGTTGACCGTCATGGGCTTGATAGGTTATGCATTGGTAGATGTACCTTATAGTACTTCCCATATTATACGATTGCCAGGTTCTACCTGATAGACCAGGTGAAACTAGCTCAGATCATATAGGCCTTGGCCAGTGGTTTACCGACATAGTAGGCACATGTAGGTCGGCTTGGCATAGTATGCAGGTTTACACGCATGTTTGTTTAACACATTATGTGTCCTATCATGTATGTAGGCTTAACAAGCCCATGTATGATAGCTTGCATGTTGACTTAGCATCGTTTTATAACATATATTTATTCACGTTTTGTGATAGGCCTCGTTATTAGTGTTTCTCCATATATACCTTTATATCTAGATACATTTACAGCTATAGGAGATGTCCATTGAGGCTATTTGATTATTTACACTGATTTCTGATTATATATATGTAGGCCTTGGTATGCCGACAATACACAGTAATTTGATACAGTAATCAAAACATAAACACGTGCCTAGATTCACAACGACACAGCCGTGCGGGTTTTTATGCCTGCTATAGCGGTCACCGGCTGCCGTTGCGGTTTTTAGATAATGCGTTATCGCTGCAAGTCTGTACATGTCTAACACACGGTCAAGCGTATTCCCTGAAACGACGGGGCTTTGTTGCTTTGTTTATTATTTTGTAGCATAGACAAATTTTGAGTTTGGCAATCATAACCCTTTGCCCCTCTAGTTAGGGTGAGCCTACTACTTGCCTAGACTCGCTCAAGCGCTGATACGTCATCAAATATATTAAATATTTACGCGGGCTTGATAGGTTATGCATTGGTAGATGTACCTTATAGTACTTCCCATATTATACGATTGCCAGGATGGACCTGATAGAGGAGGTGAAAATAGCTCAGGTCATACGGGGTTGGGCCTGTGGTTTACAGACATGGTAGGCCCTTGTATGTCGGCCTAGCATAGTATGTATCTAGGCCTGCATATTTGTTTAACACATTATGTAGACTATCATATATATTGGTTTAACATGGTATATGGGCTTTCACGTCTTACTGCGACCGTTTGCTTAAGCCCACCGGGCCCCTGCAATGTGATTGGTCGATTCAACTTGTTGACTATTTGCACTCGGTGTATAATTGTTGGTCGGTTAAAATTAGTGTTTAGTTGGAACGTTGGTCGTTTGATCTAGCCGATCATTTTTGGTAATTTCATTTGATAACCACCCTCACTTAATGTAAGATTCCAGGGTTACTTTACCTATGGGCAGTCTTCGGGATGGCTTTTACCTGAGGCCATGCTCCGTATAGACTATTCCTATGTCCTGGGTGGCTTTACCGAGGGGTCGGCCTCGTGATGGCTTTACCTAGGACTTGGTGGAGGTACTTGTCTTAGTCGATAGGCTGTAATTGATATAGCAATCATCTTGGCCCGGCTCTTGTGTAGCTTTACTTATAGGCTGACTGCTTTAACTAAGGCCCGGCTCCTGGGTGTCTCTAGGTATGGCCTGATTCCGGGGTTACTTTACCTAGGTTGGCTTTACCTTGCTCCGTGTTAGCTTTACCTAAGGCATAGCTGCTGGGTGGCTAGGCTTGGATTGGCTTTAACCGAGGCCGTGCTCCGTGTTAGCTTTACCCGCTCTTAGGCGGTGTTACCTCAAGCGTGGGTTCGGTGGTGACTTTTACATAGGTCACCGATCATTTTTGGCAATCTGATTACAGGTGAAACCACCCCCACAGTCGTCCATAATGGACTCTAGACATATCCCGTACGGTCGTTTGATCCAACCGATCGATTTTTGGCAATTTCATATTTTTTGTAAAAACTACCCCTTGGTGAAACAGCCCCCGCAACGGTCCAAAAGAGCCTCTGCACGTATCCCGTACTGTCTGTTGATCCAACCGATCGATTTTCGGCAATTTCGTATTTTTTGTAAAAACCACCCCTAGGTGAAACTACCCCTACCGACGCGATAATGCACTCTAGACTCACCCTATAGGTCAAGGCACATGTTCCAAAATTTTATCGAAAATCGCCCCACCCCCAATCCACCCCCGGAGCATCCCCCGCGTATGGTCCTGAACGTAGCCGAGGTCACCCCCAACACTTAGGTTGGGTTAGGTTGGATACAATTTGGCTAGCCCAGGTTAGTGGCTTGGAGTTAGATTTTTTCGAAAAACTACCCCCTACCCCTCTAAACGTGGTCAAAACCACCCCCAAAGCTAGGGTCGGGGTCGCGACGTCCGCCCGCATCATCCGAAACTACCCCTACAGTCCTAGGTTACGTAGCGGCCGATTTTTTTTTTTTTTCGATAAACTACCCCCTACCCCCCTGAACGTGGTCGAAACCACCCCTTGGTCTGGGGTCAAGGTCGGGATGACCTTGAGCATCATCCAAAACTACCCCTATAGTCCTAGGTTACGTAGCGGCCGAGTTTAGGGGTGGCTGTCCTATTCTATGCCCAGTTCTACTGCCGAGAAAGATGGACGTCACTCCCTCACCTCTGCAATCCGATTGTTTAAGTTAGTACTAAACCTATCTTGACCGGATCAATTTAAGCAGTATTCTAATATAGAAGTATGTAGTAGTGTAGAAAGTAAACACATATTTTATTATATACTTACTTGTACATGGCCGAGAAAGATGGACGTCACTCCCTCACCTCAGCAATCCGATGTTTTACGTTAGTACTAAACCTGTCTTGACCGGATCAATTTAAGCAGTATTCTAATATAGAAGTATGTAGTAGTGTAGAAAGTAAACACATATTTTATTATATACTTACTTGTACATGGCCGAGAAAGATGGACGTCACTCCCTCACCTCTGCAATCCGATTGTTTAAGTTAGTACTAAACCTATCTTGACCGGATCAATTTAAGCAGTATTCTAATATAGAAGTATGTAGTAGTGTAGAAAGTAAACACATATTTTATTATATAATTACTTGTACATGGCCGAGAAAGATGGACGTCACTCCCTCACCTCAGCAATCCGATGTTTTACGTTAGTACTAAACCTGTCTTGACCGGATCAATTTAAGCAGTATTCTAATATAGAAGTATGTAGTAGTGCAGAAAGTAAACACATATTTTATTATATACTTACTTGTACATGGCAGAGAAAGATGGACGTCACTCCCTCACCTCTGCAATCCGAATGTTTAAGTTAGTACTAAACCTATCTTGACCGGATCAATTTAAGCAGTATTCTAATATAGAAGTATGTAGTAGTGTAGAAAGTAAACACATATTTTATTATATAATTACTTGTACATGGCCGAGAAAGATGGACGTCACTCCCTCACCTCAGCAATCCGATTGTTTACGTTAGTACCAAACCTATCTTGACCGGATCAATTTAAGCAGTATTCTAATATAGAAGTATGTAGTAGTGTAGAAAGTAAACACATATTTTATTATATACTTACTTGTACATGGCCGAGAAAGATGGACGTCACTCCCTCACCTCTGCAATCCGATTGTTTAAGTTAGTACTAAACCTATCTTGACCGGATCAATTTAAGCAGTATTCTAATATAGAAGTATGTAGTAGTGTAGAAAGTAAACACATATTTTATTATTTACTTACTTGTACATGGCCGAGAAAGATGGACGTCACTCCCTCACCTCTGCAATCCGATTGTTTAAGTTAGTACTAAACCTATCTTGACCGGATCAATTTAAGCAGTATTCTAATATAGAAGTATGTAGTAGTGTAGAAAGTAAACACATATTTTATTATATACTTACTTGTACATGGCCGAGAAAGATGGACGTCACTCCCTCACCTCAGCAATCCGATGTTTTACGTTAGTACTAAACCTGTCTTGACCGGATCAATTTAAGCAGTATTCTAATATAGAAGTATGTAGTAGTGTAGAAAGTAAACACATATTTTATTATATAATTACTTGTACATGGCCGAGAAAGATGGACGTCACTCCCTCACCTCAGCAATCCGATTGTTTACGTTAGTACCAAACCTATCTTGACCGGATCAATTTAAGCAGTATTCTAATATAGAAGTATGTAGTAGTGTAGAAAGTAAACACATATTTTATTATATACTTACTTGTACATGGCCGAGAAAGATGGACGTCACTCCCTCACCTCTGCAATCCGATTGTTTAAGTTAGTACTAAACCTATCTTGACCGGATCAATTTAAGCAGTATTCTAATATAGAAGTATGTAGTAGTGTAGAAAGTAAACACATATTTTATTATTTACTTACTTGTACATGGCCGAGAAAGATGGACGTCACTCCCTCACCTCTGCAATCCGATTGTTTAAGTTAGTACTAAACCTGTCTTGACCGGATAAATTTAAGCAGTATTCTAATATAGAAGTATGTAGTAGTGTAGAAAGTAAACACATATTTTATTATATACTTACTTGTACATGGCCGAGAAAGATGGACGTCACTCCCTCACCTCTGCAATCCGATTGTTTAAGTTAGTACTAAACCTGTCTTGACCGGATCAATTTAAGCAGTATTCTAATATAGAAGTATGTAGTAGTGTAGAAAGTAAACACATATTTTATTATATACTTACTTGTACATGGCCGAGAAAGATGGACGTCACTCCCTCACCTCTGCAATCCGATTGTTTAAGTTAGTACTAAACCTATCTTGACCGGATAAATTTAAGCAGTATTCTAATATAGAAGTATGTAGTAGTGTAGAAAGTAAACACATATTTTATTATATACTTACTTGTACATGGCCGAGAAAGATGGACGTCACTCCCTCACCTCTGCAATCCGATTGTTTAAGTTAGTACTAAACCTGTCTTGACCGGATAAATTTAAGCAGTATTCTAATATAGAAGTATGTAGTAGTGTAGAAAGTAAACACATATTTTATTATATACTTACTTGTACATGGCCGAGAAAGATGGACGTCACTCCCTCACCTCTGCAATCCGATTGTTTAAGTTAGTACTAAACCTATCTTGACCGGATCAATTTAAGCAGTATTCTAATATAGAAGTATGTAGTAGTGTAGAAAGTAAACACATATTTTATTATATACCTACTTGTACATGGCCGAGAAAGATGGACGTCACTCCCTCACCTCTGCAATCCGATTGTTTAAGTTAGTACTAAACCTATCTTGACCGGATCAATTTAAGCAGTATTCTAATATAGAAGTATGTAGTAGTGTAGAAAGTAAACACATATTTTATTATTTACTTACTTGTACATGGCCGAGAAAGATGGACGTCACTCCCTCACCTCTGCAATCCGATTGTTTAAGTTAGTACTAAACCTGTCTTGACCGGATAAATTTAAGCAGTATTCTAATATAGAAGTATGTAGTAGTGTAGAAAGTAAACACATATTTTATTATATACTTACTTGTACATGGCCGAGAAAGATGGACGTCACTCCCTCACCTCTGCAATCCGATTGTTTAAGTTAGTACTAAACCTGTCTTGACCGGATCAATTTAAGCAGTATTCTAATATAGAAGTATGTAGTAGTGTAGAAAGTAAACACATATTTTATTATATACTTACTTGTACATGGCCGAGAAAGATGGACGTCACTCCCTCACCTCTGCAATCCGATTGTTTAAGTTAGTACTAAACCTATCTTGACCGGATAAATTTAAGCAGTATTCTAATATAGAAGTATGTAGTAGTGTAGAAAGTAAACACATATTTTATTATATACTTACTTGTACATGGCCGAGAAAGATGGACGTCACTCCCTCACCTCTGCAATCCGATTGTTTAAGTTAGTACTAAACCTGTCTTGACCGGATAAATTTAAGCAGTATTCTAATATAGAAGTATGTAGTAGTGTAGAAAGTAAACACATATTTTATTATATACTTACTTGTACATGGCCGAGAAAGATGGACGTCACTCCCTCACCTCTGCAATCCGATTGTTTAAGTTAGTACTAAACCTATCTTGACCGGATCAATTTAAGCAGTATTCTAATATAGAAGTATGTAGTAGTGTAGAAAGTAAACACATATTTTATTATATACTTACTTGTACATGGCCGAGAAAGATGGACGTCACTCCCTCACCTCTGCAATCCGATTGTTTAAGTTAGTACTAAACATATCTTGACCGGATAAATTTAAGCAGTATTCTAATATAGAAGTATGTAGTAGTGTAGAAAGTAAACACATATTTTATTATATACTTACTTGTACATGGCCGAGAAAGATGGACGTCACTCCCTCACCTCTGCAATCCGATTGTTTAAGTTAGTACTAAACCTGTCTTGACCGGATAAATTTAAGCAGTATTCTAATATAGAAGTATGTAGTAGTGTAGAAAGTAAACACATATTTTATTATATACTTACTTGTACATGGCCGAGAAAGATGGACGTCACTCCTTCACCTCAGCAATCCGATTGTTTACGTTAGTACCAAACCTGTCTTGACCGGATAAATTTAAGCAGTATTCTAATATAGAAGTATGTAGTAGTGTAGAAAGTAAACACATATTTTATTATATACTTACTTGTACATGGCCGAGAAAGATGGACGTCACTCCCTCACCTCTGCAATCCGATTGTTTAAGTTAGTACTAAACCTATCTTGACCGGATCAATTTAAGCAGTATTCTAATATAGAAGTATGTAGTAGTGTAGAAAGTAAACACATATTTTATAATATACTTACTTGTACATGGCCGAGAAAGATGGACGTCACTCCCTCACCTCTGCAATCCGATTGTTTAAGTTAGTACTAAACCTATCTTGACCGGATAAATTTAAGCAGTATTCTAATATAGAAGTATGTAGTAGTGTAGAAAGTAAACACATATTTTATTATATACTTACTTGTACATGGCCGAGAAAGATGGACGTCACTCCCTCACCTCTGCAATCCGATTGTTTAAGTTAGTACTAAACCTATCTTGACCGGATAAATTTAAGCAGTATTCTAATATAGAAGTATGTAGTAGTGTAGAAAGTAAACACATATTTTATTATATACTTACTTGTACATGGCCGAGAAAGATGGACGTCACTCCCTCACCTCAGCAATCCGATTGTTTACGTTAGTACTAAACCTATCTTGACCGGATCAATTTAAGCAGTATTCTAATATAGAAGTATGTAGTAGTGTAGAAAGTAAACACATATTTTATTATATACTTACTTGTACATGGCCGAGAAAGATGGACGTCACTACCTCACCTCAGCAATCCGATTGTTTACGTTAGTACCAAACCTATCTTGACCGGATCAATTTAAGCAGTATTCTAATATAGAAGTATGTAGTAGTGTAGAAAGTAAACACATATTTTATTATATACTTACTTGTACATGGCCGAGAAAGATGGACGTCACTCCCTCTCCTCTGCAATCCGATTGTTTAAGTTAGTACTAAACCTATCTTGACCGGATCAATTTAAGCAGTATTCTAATATAGAAGTATGTAGTAGTGTAGAAAGTAAACACATATTTTATTATATACTTACTTGTACATGGCCGAGAAAGATGGACGTCACTCCCTCACCTCTGCAATCCGATTGTTTAAGTTAGTACTAAACCTGTCTTGACCGGATAAATTTAAGCAGTATTCTAATATAGAAGTATGTAGTAGTGTAGAATGTAAACACATATTTTATTATATACTTACTTGTACATGGCCGAGAAAGATGGACGTCACTCCCTCACCTCTGCAATCCGATTGTTTAAGTTAGTACTAAACCTATCTTGACCGGATCAATTTAAGCAGTATTCTAATATAGAAGTATGTAGTAGTGTAGAAAGTAAACACATATTTTATTATATACTTACTTGTACATGGCCGAGAAAGATGGACGTCACTCCCTCACCTCAGCAATCCGATTGTTTAAGTTAGTACTAAACCTATCTTGACCGGATAAATTTAAGCAGTATTCTAATATAGAAGTATGTAGTAGTGTAGAAAGTAAACACATATTTTATTATATACTTACTTGTACATGGCCGAGAAAGATTTTACGTCACTCCCTCACCTCTGCAATCCGATTGTTTAAGTTAGTACTAAACCTATCTTGACCGGATCAATTTAAGCAGTATTCTAATATAGAAGTATGTAGTAGTGTAGAAAGTAAACACATATTTTATTATATACTTACTTGTACATGGCCGAGAAAGATGGACGTCACTCCCTCACCTCTGCAACCCGATTGTTTACGTTAGTACTAAACCTATCATGACCGGATCAATTTAAGCAGTATTCTAATATAGAAGTATGTAGTAGTGTAGAAAGTAAACACATATTTTATTATATATTTACTTGTACATGGCCGAGAAAGATGGACGTCACTCCCTCACCTCTGCAATCCGATTGTTTAAGTTAGTACTAAACCTATCTTGACCGGATCAATTTAAGCAGTATTCTAATATAGAAGTATGTAGTAGTGTAGAAAGTAAACACATATTTTATTATATACTTACTTGTACATGGCCGAGAAAGATGGACGTCACTCCCTCACCTCAGCAATCCGATTGTTTAAGTTAGTACTAAACCTATCTTGACCGGATCAATTTAAGCAGTATTCTAATATAGAAGTATGTAGTAGTGTAGAAAGTAAACACATATTTTATTATATACTTACTTGTACATGGCCGAGAAAGATGGACGTCACTCCCTCACCTCAGCAATCCGATTGTTTAAGTTAGTACTAAACCTATCTTGACCGGATAAATTTAAGCAGTATTCTAATATAGAAGTATGTAGTAGTGTAGAAAGTAAACACATATTTTATTATATACTTACTTGTACATGGCCGAGAAAGATGGACGTCACTCCCTCACCTCTGCAATCCGATTGTTTAAGTTAGTACTAAACCTATCTTGACCGGATCAATTTAAGCAGTATTCTAATATAGAAGTATGTAGTAGTGTAGAAAGTAAACACATATTTTATTATATACTTACTTGTACATGGCCGAGAAAGATGGACGTCACTCCCTCACCTCTGCAATCCGATTGTTTAAGTTAGTACTAAACCTATCTTGACCGGATAAATTTAAGCAGTATTCTAATATAGAAGTATGTAGTAGTGTAGAAAGTAAACACATATTTTATTATATACTTACTTGTACATGGCCGAGAAAGATGGACGTCACTCCCTCACCTCTGCAATCCGATTGTTTAAGTTAGTACTAAACCTATCTTGACCGGATAAATTTAAGCAGTATTCTAATATAGAAGTATGTAGTAGTGTAGAAAGTAAACACATATTTTATTATATACTTACTTGTACATGGCCGAGAAAGATGGACGTCACTCCCTCACCTCTGCAATCCGATTGTTTAAGTTAGTACTAAACCTATCTTGACCGGATAAATTTAAGCAGTATTCTAATGTAGAAGTATGTAGTTGTGTAGAAAGTAAACACATATTTTATTATATACTTACTTGTACATGGCCGAGAAAGATGGACGTCACTCCCTCATCTCAGCAATCCGATTGTTTAAGTTAGTACTAAACCTATCTTGACCGGATAAATTTAAGCAGTATTCTAATATAGAAGTATGTAGTAGTGTAGAAAGTAAACACATATTTTATTATATACTTACTTGTACATGGCCGAGAAAGATGGACGTCACTCCCTCACCTCTGCAATCCGATTGTTTAAGTTAGTACTAAACCTATCTTGACCGGATCAATTTAAGCAGTATTCTAATATAGAAGTATGTAGTAGTGTAGAAAGTAAACACATATTTTATTATATACTTACTTGTACATGGCCGAGAAAGATGGACGTCACTCCCTCACCTCTGCAATCCGATTGTTTAAGTTAGTTCTAAACCTATCTTGACCGGATCAATTTAAGCAGTATTCTAATATAGAAGTATGTAGTAGTGTAGAAAGTAAACTCATATTTTATTATATACTTACTTGTACATGGCCGAGAAAGATGGACGTCACTCCCTCACCTCTGCAATCCGATTGTTTAAGTTAGTACTAAACCTATCTTGACCGGATCAATTTAAGCAGTATTCTAATATAGAAGTATGTAGTAGTGTAGAAAGTAAACACATATTTTATTATATACTTACTTGTACATGGCCGAGAAAGATGGACGTCACTCCCTCACCTCTGCAATCCGATTGTTTAAGTTAGTACTAAACCTATCTTGACCGGATCAATTTAAGCAGTATTCTAATATAGAAGTATGTAGTAGTGTAGAAAGTAAACACATATTTTATTATATACTTACTTGTACATGGCCGAGAAAGATGGACGTCACTCCCTCACCTCTGCAATCCGATTGTTTAAGTTAGTACTAAACCTATCTTGACCGGATCAATTTAAGCAGTATTCTAATATAGAAGTATGTAGTAGTGTAGAAAGTAACCACATATTTTATTATATACTTACTTGTACATGGCCGAGAAAGATGGACGTCACTCCCTCACCTCAGCAATCCGATGTTTTACGTTAGTACTAAACCTATCTTGACCGGATCAATTTAAGCAGTATTCTAATATAGAAGTATGTAGTAGTGTAGAAAGTAACCACATATTTTATTATATACTTACTTGTACATGGCCGAGAAAGATGGACGTCACTCCCTCACCTCTGCAATCCGATTGTTTAAGTTAGTACTAAACCTATCTTGACCAGATCAATTTAAGCAGTATTCTAATATAGAAGTATGTAATAGTGTAGAAAGTAAACACATATTTTATTATATACTTACTTGTACATGGCCGAGAAAGATGGACGTCACTCCCTCACCTCAGCAATCCGATGTTTTACGTTAGTTTTAAACCTATCTTGACCGGATCAATTTAAGCAGTATTCTAATATAGAAGTATGTAGTAGTGTAGAAAGTAAACACATATTTTATTATTTACTTACTTGTACATGGCCGAGAAAGATGGACGTCACTCCCTCACCTCAGCAATCCGATTGTTTAAGTTAGTACTAAACCTATCTTGACCGGATAAATTTAAGCAGTATTCTAATATAGAAGTATGTAGTAGTGTAGAAAGTAAACACATATTTTATTATATACTTACTTGTACATGGCCGAGAAAGATGGACGTCACTCCCTCACCTCTGCAATCCGATTGTTTAAGTTAGTACTAAACCTGTCTTGACCGGATCAATTTAAGCAGTATTCTAATATAGAAGTATGTAGTAGTGTAGAAAGTAAACACATATTTTATTATATACTTACTTGTACATGGCCGAGAAAGATGGACGTCACTCCCTCACCTCAGCAATCCGATTGTTTAAGTTAGTACTAAACCTATCTTGACCGGATCAATTTAAGCAGTATTCTAATATAGAAGTATGTAGTAGTGTAGAAAGTAAACACATATTTTATTATATACTTACTTGTACATGGCCGAGAAAGATGGACGTCACTCCCTCACCTCTGCAATCCGATTGTTTAAGTTAGTACTAAACCTATCTTGACCGGATCAATTTAAGCAGTATTCTAATATAGAAGTATGTAGTAGTGTAGAAAGTAAACACATATTTTATTATTTACTTACTTGTACATGGCCGAGAAAGATGGACGTCACTCCCTCACCTCAGCAATCCGATTGTTTAAGTTAGTACTAAACCTATCTTGACCGGATAAATTTAAGCAGTATTCTAATATAGAAGTATGTAGTAGTGTAGAAAGTAAACACATATTTTATTATATACTTACTTGTACATGGCCGAGAAAGATGGACGTCTCTCCCTCACCTCTGCAATCCGATTGTTTAAGTTAGTACTAAACCTGTCTTGACCGGATCAATTTAAGCAGTATTCTAATATAGAAGTATGTAGTAGTGTAGAAAGTAAACACATATTTTATTATATACTTACTTGTACATGGCCGAGAAAGATGGACGTCACTCCCTCACCTCTGCAATCCGATTGTTTAAGTTAGTACTAAACCTATCTTGACCGGATCAATTTAAGCAGTATTCTAATATAGAAGTATGTAGTAGTGTAGAAAGTAAACACATATTTTATTATATACTTACTTGTACATGGCCGAGAAAGATGGACGTCACTCCCTCACCTCTGCAATCCGATTGTTTAAGTTAGTACTAAACCTATCTTGACCGGATCAATTTAAGCAGTATTCTAATATAGAAGTATGTAGTAGTGTAGAAAGTAAACACATATTTTATTATATACTTACTTGTACATGGCCGAGAAAGATGGACGTCACTCCCTCACCTCAGCAATCCGATGTTTTACGTTAGTACTAAACCTATCTTGACCGGATCAATTTAAGCAGTATTCTAATATAGAAGTATGTAGTAGTGTAGAAAGTAAACACATATTTTATTATTTACTTACTTGTACATGGCCGAGAAAGATGGACGTCACTCCCTCACCTCAGCAATCCGATTGTTTAAGTTAGTACTAAACCTATCTTGACCGGATAAATTTAAGCAGTATTCTAATATAGAAGTATGTAGTAGTGTAGAAAGTAAACACATATTTTATTATATACTTACTTGTACATGGCCGAGAAAGATGGACGTCACTCCCTCACCTCTGCAATCCGATTGTTTAAGTTAGTACTAAACCTGTCTTGACCGGATCAATTTAAGCAGTATTCTAATATAGAAGTATGTAGTAGTGTAGAAGGTAAACACATATTTTATTATATACTTACTTGTACATGGCCGAGAAAGATGGACGTCACTCCCTCACCTCAGCAATCCGATTGTTTAAGTTAGTACTAAACCTATCTTGACCGGATCAATTTAAGCAGTATTCTAATATAGAAGTATGTAGTAGTGTAGAAAGTAAACACATATTTTATTATATACTTACTTGTACATGGCCGAGAAAGATGGACGTCACTCCCTCACCTCTGCAATCCGATTGTTTAAATTAGTACTAAACCTATCTTGACCGGATCAATTTAAGCAGTATTCTAATATAGAAGTATGTAGTAGTGTAGAAAGTAAACACATATTTTATTATATACTTACTTGTACATGGCCGAGAAAGATGGACGTCACTCCCTCACCTCTGCAATCCGATTGTTTAAGTTAGTACTAAACCTATCTTGACCGGATCAATTTAAGCAGTATTCTAATATAGAAGTATGTAGTAGTGTAGAAAGTAACCACATATTTTATTATATACTTACTTGTACATGGCCGAGAAAGATGGACGTCACTCCCTCACCTCAGCAATCCGATGTTTTACGTTAGTACTAAACCTATCTTGACCGGATCAATTTAAGCAGTATTCTAATATAGAAGTATGTAGTAGTGTAGAAAGTAAACACATATTTTATTATATACTTACTTGTACATGGCCGAGAAAGATGGACGTCACTCCCTCACCTCTGCAATCCGATTGTTTAAGTTAGTACTAAACCTATCTTGACCGGATCAATTTAAGCAGTATTCTAATATAGAAGTATGTAGTAGTGTAGAAAGTAACCACATATTTTATTATATACTTACTTGTACATGGCCGAGAAAGATGGACGTCACTCCCTCACCTCAGCAATCCGATGTTTTACGTTAGTACTAAACCTATCTTGACCGGATCAATTTAAGCAGTATTCTAATATAGAAGTATGTAGTAGTGTAGAAAGTAACCACATATTTTATTATATACTTACTTGTACATGGCCGAGAAAGATGGACGTCACTCCCTCACCTCTGCAATCCGATTGTTTAAGTTAGTACTAAACCTATCTTGACCAGATCAATTTAAGCAGTATTCTAATATAGAAGTATGTAATAGTGTAGAAAGTAAACACATATTTTATTATATACTTACTTGTACATGGCCGAGAAAGATGGACGTCACTCCCTCACCTCAGCAATCCGATGTTTTACGTTAGTACTAAACCTATCTTGACCGGATCAATTTAAGCAGTATTCTAATATAGAAGTATGTAGTAGTGTAGAAAGTAAACACATATTTTATTATTTACTTACTTGTACATGGCCGAGAAAGATGGACGTCACTCCCTCACCTCAGCAATCCGATTGTTTAAGTTAGTACTAAACCTATCTTGACCGGATAAATTTAAGCAGTATTCTAATATAGAAGTATGTAGTAGTGTAGAAAGTAAACACATATTTTATTATATACTTACTTGTACATGGCCGAGAAAGATGGACGTCACTCCCTCACCTCTGCAATCCGATTGTTTAAGTTAGTACTAAACCTGTCTTGACCGGATCAATTTAAGCAGTATTCTAATATAGAAGTATGTAGTAGTGTAGAAAGTAAACACATATTTTATTATATACTTACTTGTACATGGCCGAGAAAGATGGACGTCACTCCCTCACCTCAGCAATCCGATTGTTTAAGTTAGTACTAAACCTATCTTGACCGGATCAATTTAAGCAGTATTCTAATATAGAAGTATGTAGTAGTGTAGAAAGTAAACACATATTTTATTATATACTTACTTGTACATGGCCGAGAAAGATGGACGTCACTCCCTCACCTCTGCAATCCGATTGTTTAAGTTAGTACTAAACCTATCTTGACCGGATCAATTTAAGCAGTATTCTAATATAGAAGTATGTAGTAGTGTAGAAAGTAAACACATATTTTATTATTTACTTACTTGTACATGGCCGAGAAAGATGGACGTCACTCCCTCACCTCAGCAATCCGATTGTTTAAGTTAGTACTAAACCTATCTTGACCGGATAAATTTAAGCAGTATTCTAATATAGAAGTATGTAGTAGTGTAGAAAGTAAACACATATTTTATTATATACTTACTTGTACATGGCCGAGAAAGATGGACGTCTCTCCCTCACCTCTGCAATCCGATTGTTTAAGTTAGTACTAAACCTGTCTTGACCGGATCAATTTAAGCAGTATTCTAATATAGAAGTATGTAGTAGTGTAGAAAGTAAACACATATTTTATTATATACTTACTTGTACATGGCCGAGAAAGATGGACGTCACTCCCTCACCTCTGCAATCCGATTGTTTAAGTTAGTACTAAACCTATCTTGACCGGATCAATTTAAGCAGTATTCTAATATAGAAGTATGTAGTAGTGTAGAAAGTAAACACATATTTTATTATATACTTACTTGTACATGGCCGAGAAAGATGGACGTCACTCCCTCACCTCTGCAATCCGATTGTTTAAGTTAGTACTAAACCTATCTTGACCGGATCAATTTAAGCAGTATTCTAATATAGAAGTATGTAGTAGTGTAGAAAGTAAACACATATTTTATTATATACTTACTTGTACATGGCCGAGAAAGATGGACGTCACTCCCTCACCTCAGCAATCCGATGTTTTACGTTAGTACTAAACCTATCTTGACCGGATCAATTTAAGCAGTATTCTAATATAGAAGTATGTAGTAGTGTAGAAAGTAAACACATATTTTATTATTTACTTACTTGTACATGGCCGAGAAAGATGGACGTCACTCCCTCACCTCAGCAATCCGATTGTTTAAGTTAGTACTAAACCTATCTTGACCGGATAAATTTAAGCAGTATTCTAATATAGAAGTATGTAGTAGTGTAGAAAGTAAACACATATTTTATTATATACTTACTTGTACATGGCCGAGAAAGATGGACGTCACTCCCTCACCTCTGCAATCCGATTGTTTAAGTTAGTACTAAACCTGTCTTGACCGGATCAATTTAAGCAGTATTCTAATATAGAAGTATGTAGTAGTGTAGAAGGTAAACACATATTTTATTATATACTTACTTGTACATGGCCGAGAAAGATGGACGTCACTCCCTCACCTCAGCAATCCGATTGTTTAAGTTAGTACTAAACCTATCTTGACCGGATCAATTTAAGCAGTATTCTAATATAGAAGTATGTAGTAGTGTAGAAAGTAAACACATATTTTATTATATACTTACTTGTACATGGCCGAGAAAGATGGACGTCACTCCCTCACCTCTGCAATCCGATTGTTTAAATTAGTACTAAACCTATCTTGACCGGATCAATTTAAGCAGTATTCTAATATAGAAGTATGTAGTAGTGTAGAAAGTAAACACATATTTTATTATATACTTACTTGTACATGGCCGAGAAAGATGGACGTCACTCCCTCACCTCTGCAATCCGATTGTTTAAGTTAGTACTAAACCTATCTTGACCGGATCAATTTAAGCAGTATTCTAATATAGAAGTATGTAGTAGTGTAGAAAGTAAACACATATTTTATTATATACTTACTTGTACATGGCCGAGAAAGATGGACGTCACTCCCTCACCTCTGCAATCCGATTGTTTAAGTTAGTACTAAACCTATCTTGACCGGATCAATTTAAGCAGTATTCTAATATAGAAGTATGTAGTAGTGTAGAAAGTAAACACATATTTTATTATATACTTACTTGTACATGGCCGAGAAAAATGGACGTCACTCCCTCACCTCTGCAATCCGATTGTTTAAGTTAGTACTAAACCTATCTTGACCGGATCAATTTAAGCAGTATTCTAATATAGAAGTATGTAGTAGTGTAGAAAGTAAACACATATTTTATTATATACTTACTTGTACATGGCCGAGAAAGATGGACGTCACTCCCTCACCTCTGCAATCCGATTGTTTAAGTTAGTACTAAACCTGTCTTGACCGGATCAATTTAAGCAGTATTCTAATATAGAAGTATGTAGTAGTGTAGAAAGTAAACACATATTTTATTATATACTTACTTGTACATGGCCGAGAAAGATGGACGTCACTCCCTCACCTCTGCAATCCGATTGTTTAAGTTAGTACTAAACCTATCTTGACCGGATCAATTTAAGCAGTATTCTAATATAGAAGTATGTAGTAGTGTAGAAAGTAAACACATATTTTATTATATACTTACTTGTACATGGCCGAGAAAGATGGACGTCACTCCCTCACCTCTGCAATCCGATTGTTTAAGTTAGTACTAAACCTGTCTTGACCGGATCAATTTAAGCAGTATTCTAATATAGAAGTATGTAGTAGTGTAGAAAGTAAACACATATTTTATTATATACTTACTTGTACATGGCCGAGAAAGATGGACGTCACTCCCTCACCTCTGCAATCCGATTGTTTACGTTAGTACTAAACATATCTTGACCGGATCAATTTAAGCAGTATTCTAATATAGAAGTATGTAGTAGTGTAGAAGGTAAACACATATTTTATTATATACTTACTTGTACATGGCCGAGAAAGATGGACGTCACTCCCTCACCTCAGCAATCCGATTGTTTAAGTTAGTACTAAACCTATCTTGACCGGATCAATTTAAGCAGTATTCTAATATAGAAGTATGTAGTAGTGTAGAAAGTAAACACATATTTTATTATATACTTACTTGTACATGGCCGAGAAAGATGGACGTCACTCCCTCACCTCTGCAATCCGATTGTTTAAGTTAGTACTAAACCTATCTTGACCGGATCAATTTAAGCAGTATTCTAATATAGAAGTATGTAGTAGTGTAGAAAGTAAACACATATTTTATTATATACTTACTTGTACATGGCCGAGAAAGATGGACGTCACTCCCTCACCTCTGCAATCCGATTGTTTAAGTTAGTACTAAACCTATCTTGACCGGATCAATTTAAGCAGTATTCTAATATAGAAGTATGTAGTAGTGTAGAAAGTAAACACATATTTTATTATATACTTACTTGTACATGGCCGAGAAAGATGGACGTCACTCCCTCACCTCTGCAATCCGATTGTTTAAGTTAGTACTAAACCTATCTTGACCGGATCAATTTAAGCAGTATTCTAATATAGAAGTATGTAGTAGTGTAGAAAGTAAACACATATTTTATTATATACTTACTTGTACATGGCCGAGAAAGATGGACGTCACTCCCTCACCTCTGCAATCCGATTGTTTAAGTTAGTACTAAACCTATCTTGACCGGATCAATTTAAGCAGTATTCTAATATAGAAGTATGTAGTAGTGTAGAAAGTAAACACATATTTTATTATTTACTTACTTGTACATGGCCGAGAAAGATGGACGTCACTCCCTCACCTCAGCAATCCGATTGTTTAAGTTAGTACTAAACCTATCTTGACCGGATCAATTTAAGCAGTATTCTAATATAGAAGTATGTAGTAGTGTAGAAAGTAAACACATATTTTATTATATACTTACTTGTACATGGCCGAGAAAGATGGACGTCACTCCCTCACCTCTGCAATCCGATTGTTTAAGTTAGTACTAAACCTATCTTGACCGGATCAATTTAAGCAGTATTCTAATATAGAAGTATGTAGTAGTGTAGAAGGTAAACACATATTTTATTATATACTTACTTGTACATGGCCGAGAAAGATGGACGTCACTCCCTCACCTCAGCAATCCGATTGTTTACGTTAGTACCAAACCTATCTTGACCGGATCAATTTAAGCAGTATTCTAATATAGAAGTATGTAGTAGTGTAGAAAGTAAACACATATTTTATTATATACTTACTTGTACATGGCCGAGAAAGATGGACGTCACTCCCTCACCTCTGCAATCCGATTGTTTAAGTTAGTACTAAACCTATCTTGACCGGATCAATTTAAGCAGTATTCTAATATAGAAGTATGTAGTAGTGTAGAAAGTAAACACATATTTTATTATTTACTTACTTGTACATGGCCGAGAAAGATGGACGTCACTCCCTCACCTCAGCAATCCGATTGTTTAAGTTAGTACTAAACCTATCTTGACCGGATAAATTTAAGCAGTATTCTAATATAGAAGTATGTAGTAGTGTAGAAAGTAAACACATATTTTATTATATACTTACTTGTACATGGCCGAGAAAGATGGACGTCACTCCCTCACCTCTGCAATCCGATTGTTTAAGTTAGTACTAAACCTGTCTTGACCGGATCAATTTAAGCAGTATTCTAATATAGAAGTATGTAGTAGTGTAGAAAGTAAACACATATTTTATTATATACTTACTTGTACATGGCCGAGAAAGATGGACGTCACTCCCTCACCTCTGCAATCCGATTGTTTAAGTTAGTACTAAACCTATCTTGACCGGATCAATTTAAGCAGTATTCTAATATAGAAGTATGTAGTAGTGTAGAAAGTAAACACATATTTTATTATATACTTACTTGTACATGGCCGAGAAAGATGGACGTCACTCCCTCACCTCTGCAATCCGATTGTTTAAGTTAGTACTAAACCTATCTTGACCGGATCAATTTAAGCAGTATTCTAATATAGAAGTATGTAGTAGTGTAGAAAGTAAACACATATTTTATTATATACTTACTTGTACATGGCCGAGAAAGATGGACGTCACTCCCTCACCTCAGCAATCCGATGTTTTACGTTAGTACTAAACCTATCTTGACCGGATCAATTTAAGCAGTATTCTAATATAGAAGTATGTAGTAGTGTAGAAAGTAAACACATATTTTATTATTTACTTACTTGTACATGGCCGAGAAAGATGGACGTCACTCCCTCACCTCAGCAATCCGATTGTTTAAGTTAGTACTAAACCTATCTTGACCGGATAAATTTAAGCAGTATTCTAATATAGAAGTATGTAGTAGTGTAGAAAGTAAACACATATTTTATTATATACTTACTTGTACATGGCCGAGAAAGATGGACGTCACTCCCTCACCTCTGCAATCCGATTGTTTAAGTTAGTACTAAACCTGTCTTGACCGGATCAATTTAAGCAGTATTCTAATATAGAAGTATGTAGTAGTGTAGAAGGTAAACACATATTTTATTATATACTTACTTGTACATGGACGAGAAAGATGGACGTCACTCCCTCACCTCAGCAATCCGATTGTTTAAGTTAGTACTAAACCTATCTTGACCGGATCAATTTAAGCAGTATTCTAATATAGAAGTATGTAGTAGTGTAGAAAGTAAACACATATTTTATTATATACTTACTTGTACATGGCCGAGAAAGATGGACGTCACTCCCTCACCTCTGCAATCCGATTGTTTAAGTTAGTACTAAACCTATCTTGACCGGATCAATTTAAGCAGTATTCTAATATAGAAGTATGTAGTAGTGTAGAAAGTAAACACATATTTTATTATATACTTACTTGTACATGGCCGAGAAAGATGGACGTCACTCCCTCACCTCTGCAATCCGATTGTTTAAGTTGGTACTAAACCTATCTTGACCGGATCAATTTAAGCAGTATTCTAATATAGAAGTATGTAGTAGTGTAGAAAGTAAACACATATTTTATTATATACTTACTTGTACATGGCCGAGAAAGATGGACGTCACTCCCTCACCTCTGCAATCCGATTGTTTAAGTTAGTACTAAACCTATCTTGACCGGATCAATTTAAGCAGTATTCTAATATAGAAGTATGTAGTAGTGTAGAAAGTAAACACATATTTTATTATATACTTACTTGTACATGGCCGAGAAAGATGGACGTCACTCCCTCACCTCTGCAATCCGATTGTTTAAGTTAGTACTAAACCTATCTTGACCGGATCAATTTAAGCAGTATTTTAATATAGAAGTATGTAGTAGTGTAGAAAGTAAACACATATTTTATTATATACTTACTTGTACATGGCCGAGAAAGATGGACGTCACTCCCTCACCTCTGCAATCCGATTGTTTAAGTTAGTACTAAACCTATCTTGACCAGATCAATTTAAGCAGTATTCTAATATAGAAGTATGTAATAGTGTAGAAAGTAAACACATATTTTATTATATACTTACTTGTACATGGCCGAGAAAGATGGACGTCACTCCCTCACCTCAGCAATCCGATGTTTTACGTTAGTACTAAACCTATCTTGACCGGATCAATTTAAGCAGTATTCTAATATAGAAGTATGTAGTAGTGTAGAAAGTAAACACATATTTTATTATTTACTTACTTGTACATGGCCGAGAAAGATGGACGTCACTCCCTCACCTCAGCAATCCGATTGTTTAAGTTAGTACTAAACCTATCTTGACCGGATAAATTTAAGCAGTATTCTAATATAGAAGTATGTAGTAGTGTAGAAAGTAAACACATATTTTATTATATACTTACTTGTACATGGCCGAGAAAGATGGACGTCAGTCCCTCACCTCTGCAATCCGATTGTTTAAGTTAGTACTAAACCTGTCTTGACCGGATCAATTTAAGCAGTATTCTAATATAGAAGTATGTAGTAGTGTAGAAAGTAAACACATATTTTATTATATACTTACTTGTACATGGCCGAGAAAGATGGACGTCACTCCCTCACCTCTGCAATCCGATTGTTTAAGTTAGTACTAAACCTATCTTGACCGGATCAATTTAAGCAGTATTCTAATATAGAAGTATGTAGTAGTGTAGAAAGTAAACACATATTTTATTATATACTTACTTGTACATGGCCGAGAAAGATGGACGTCACTCCCTCACCTCTGCAATCCGATTGTTTAAGTTAGTACTAAACCTGTCTTGACCGGATCAATTTAAGCAGTATTCTAATATAGAAGTATGTAGTAGTGTAGAAAGTAAACACATATTTTATTATATACTTACTTGTACATGGCCGAGAAAGATGGACGTCACTCCCTCACCTCTGCAATCCGATTGTTTAAGTTAGTACTAAACCTATCTTGACCGGATCAATTTAAGCAGTATTCTAATATAGAAGTATGTAGTAGTGTAGAAAGTAAACACATATTTTATTATATACTTACTTGTACATGGCCGAGAAAGATGGACGTCACTCCCTCACCTCTGCAATCCGATTGTTTAAGTTAGTACTAAACCTGTCTTGACCGGATCAATTTAAGCAGTATTCTAATATAGAAGTATGTAGTAGTGTAGAAAGTAAACACATATTTTATTATATACTTACTTGTACATGGCCGAGAAAGATGGACGTCACTCCCTCACCTCAGCAATCCGATTGTTTAAGTTAGTACTAAACCTATCTTGACCGGATCAATTTAAGCAGTATTCTAATATAGAAGTATGTAGTAGTGTAGAAAGTAAACACATATTTTATTATATACTTACTTGTACATGGCCGAGAAAGATGGACGTCACTCCCTCACCTCTGCAATCCGATTGTTTAAGTTAGTACTAAACCTATCTTGACCGGATCAATTTAAGCAGTATTCTAATATAGAAGTATGTAGTAGTGTAGAAAGTAAACACATATTTTATTATTTACTTACTTGTACATGGCCGAGAAAGATGGACGTCACTCCCTCACCTCAGCAATCCGATTGTTTAAGTTAGTACTAAACCTATCTTGACCGGATAAATTTAAGCAGTATTCTAATATAGAAGTATGTAGTAGTGTAGAAAGTAAACACATATTTTATTATATACTTACTTGTACATGGCCGAGAAAGATGGACGTCACTCCCTCACCTCTGCAATCCGATTGTTTAAGTTAGTACTAAACCTGTCTTGACCGGATCAATTTAAGCAGTATTCTAATATAGAAGTATGTAGTAGTGTAGAAAGTAAACACATATTTTATTATATACTTACTTGTACATGGCCGAGAAAGATGGACGTCACTCCCTCACCTCTGCAATCCGATTGTTTAAGTTAGTACTAAACCTATCTTGACCGGATCAATTTAAGCAGTATTCTAATATAGAAGTATGTAGTAGTGTAGAAAGTAAACACATATTTTATTATATACTTACTTGTACATGGCCGAGAAAGATGGACGTCACTCCCTCACCTCTGCAATCCGATTGTTTAAGTTAGTACTAAACCTATCTTGACCGGATCAATGTAAGCAGTATTCTAATATAGAAGTATGTAGTAGTGTAGAAAGTAAACACATATTTTATTATATACTTACTTGTACATGGCCGAGAAAGATGGACGTCACTCCCTCACCTCAGCAATCCGATGTTTTACGTTAGTACTAAACCTATCTTGACCGGATCAATTTAAGCAGTATTCTAATATAGAAGTATGTAGTAGTGTAGAAAGTAAACACATATTTTATTATTTACTTACTTGTACATGGCCGAGAAAGATGGACGTCACTCCCTCACCTCAGCAATCCGATTGTTTAAGTTAGTACTAAACCTATCTTGACCGGATAAATTTAAGCAGTATTCTAATATAGAAGTATGTAGTAGTGTAGAAAGTAAACACATATTTTATTATATACTTACTTGTACATGGCCGAGAAAGATGGACGTCACTCCCTCACCTCTGCAATCCGATTGTTTAAGTTAGTACTAAACCTGTCTTGACCGGATCAATTTAAGCAGTATTCTAATATAGAAGTATGTAGTAGTGTAGAAGGTAAACACATATTTTATTATATACTTACTTGTACATGGCCGAGAAAGATGGACGTCACTCCCTCACCTCAGCAATCCGATTGTTTAAGTTAGTACTAAACCTATCTTGACCGGATCAATTTAAGCAGTATTCTAATATAGAAGTATGTAGTAGTGTAGAAAGTAAACACATATTTTATTATATACTTACTTGTACATGGCCGAGAAAGATGGACGTCACTCCCTCACCTCTGCAATCCGATTGTTTAAGTTAGTACTAAACCTATCTTGACCGGATCAATTTAAGCAGTATTCTAATATAGAAGTATGTAGTAGTGTAGAAAGTAAACACATATTTTATTATATACTTACTTGTACATGGCCGAGAAAGATGGACGTCACTCCCTCACCTCTGCAATCCGATTGTTTAAGTTAGTACTAAACCTATCTTGACCGGATCAATTTAAGCAGTATTCTAATATAGAAGTATGTAGTAGTGTAGAAAGTAAACACATATTTTATTATATACTTACTTGTACATGGCCGAGAAAGATGGACGTCACTCCCTCACCTCTGCAATCCGATTGTTTAAGTTAGTACTAAACCTGTCTTGACCGGATCAATTTAAGCAGTATTCTAATATAGAAGTATGTAGTAGTGTAGAAGGTAAACACATATTTTATTATATACTTACTTGTACATGGCCGAGAAAGATGGACGTCACTCCCTCACCTCAGCAATCCGATTGTTTAAGTTAGTACTAAACCTATCTTGACCGGATCAATTTAAGCAGTATTCTAATATAGAAGTATGTAGTAGTGTAGAAAGTAAACACATATTTTATTATATACTTACTTGTACATGGCCGAGAAAGATGGACGTCACTCCCTCACCTCTGCAATCCGATTGTTTAAGTTAGTACTAAACCTATCTTGACCGGATCAATTTAAGCAGTATTTTAATATAGAAGTATGTAGTAGTGTAGAAAGTAAACACATATTTTATTATATACTTACTTGTACATGGCCGAGAAAGATGGACGTCACTCCCTCACCTCTGCAATCCGATTGTTTAAGTTAGTACTAAACCTATCTTGACCAGATCAATTTAAGCAGTATTCTAATATAGAAGTATGTAATAGTGTAGAAAGTAAACACATATTTTATTATATACTTACTTGTACATGGCCGAGAAAGATGGACGTCACTCCCTCACCTCAGCAATCCGATGTTTTACGTTAGTACTAAACCTATCTTGACCGGATCAATTTAAGCAGTATTCAAATATAGAAGTATGTAGTAGTGTAGAAAGTAAACACATATTTTATTATTTACTTACTTGTACATGGCCGAGAAAGATGGACGTCACTCCCTCACCTCAGCAATCCGATTGTTTAAGTTAGTACTAAACCTATCTTGACCGGATAAATTTAAGCAGTATTCTAATATAGAAGTATGTAGTAGTGTAGAAAGTAAACACATATTTTATTATATACTTACTTGTACATGGCCGAGAAAGATGGACGTCAGTCCCTCACCTCTGCAATCCGATTGTTTAAGTTAGTACTAAACCTGTCTTGACCGGATCAATTTAAGCAGTATTCTAATATAGAAGTATGTAGTAGTGTAGAAAGTAAACACATATTTTATTATATACTTACTTGTACATGGCCGAGAAAGATGGACGTCACTCCCTCACCTCTGCAATCCGATTGTTTAAGTTAGTACTAAACCTATCTTGACCGGATCAATTTAAGCAGTATTCTAATATAGAAGTATGTAGTAGTGTAGAAAGTAAACACATATTTTATTATATACTTACTTGTACATGGCCGAGAAAGATGGACGTCACTCCCTCACCTCTGCAATCCGATTGTTTAAGTTAGTACTAAACCTGTCTTGACCGGATCAATTTAAGCAGTATTCTAATATAGAAGTATGTAGTAGTGTAGAAAGTAAACACATATTTTATTATATACTTACTTGTACATGGCCGAGAAAGATGGACGTCACTCCCTCACCTCTGCAATCCGATTGTTTAAGTTAGTACTAAACCTATCTTGACCGGATCAATTTAAGCAGTATTCTAATATAGAAGTATGTAGTAGTGTAGAAAGTAAACACATATTTTATTATATACTTACTTGTACATGGCCGAGAAAGATGGACGTCACTCCCTCACCTCTGCAATCCGATTGTTTAAGTTAGTACTAAACCTGTCTTGACCGGATCAATTTAAGCAGTATTCTAATATAGAAGTATGTAGTAGTGTAGAAAGTAAACACATATTTTATTATATACTTACTTGTACATGGCCGAGAAAGATGGACGTCACTCCCTCACCTCAGCAATCCGATTGTTTAAGTTAGTACTAAACCTATCTTGACCGGATCAATTTAAGCAGTATTCTAATATAGAAGTATGTAGTAGTGTAGAAAGTAAACACATATTTTATTATATACTTACTTGTACATGGCCGAGAAAGATGGACGTCACTCCCTCACCTCTGCAATCCGATTGTTTAAGTTAGTACTAAACCTATCTTGACCGGATCAATTTAAGCAGTATTCTAATATAGAAGTATGTAGTAGTGTAGAAAGTAAACACATATTTTATTATTTACTTACTTGTACATGGCCGAGAAAGATGGACGTCACTCCCTCACCTCAGCAATCCGATTGTTTAAGTTAGTACTAAACCTATCTTGACCGGATAAATTTAAGCAGTATTCTAATATAGAAGTATGTAGTAGTGTAGAAAGTAAACACATATTTTATTATATACTTACTTGTACATGGCCGAGAAAGATGGACGTCACTCCCTCACCTCTGCAATCCGATTGTTTAAGTTAGTACTAAACCTGTCTTGACCGGATCAATTTAAGCAGTATTCTAATATAGAAGTATGTAGTAGTGTAGAAAGTAAACACATATTTTATTATATACTTACTTGTACATGGCCGAGAAAGATGGACGTCACTCCCTCACCTCTGCAATCCGATTGTTTAAGTTAGTACTAAACCTATCTTGACCGGATCAATTTAAGCAGTATTCTAATATAGAAGTATGTAGTAGTGTAGAAAGTAAACACATATTTTATTATATACTTACTTGTACATGGCCGAGAAAGATGGACGTCACTCCCTCACCTCTGCAATCCGATTGTTTAAGTTAGTACTAAACCTATCTTGACCGGATCAATGTAAGCAGTATTCTAATATAGAAGTATGTAGTAGTGTAGAAAGTAAACACATATTTTATTATATACTTACTTGTACATGGCCGAGAAAGATGGACGTCACTCCCTCACCTCAGCAATCCGATGTTTTACGTTAGTACTAAACCTATCTTGACCGGATCAATTTAAGCAGTATTCTAATATAGAAGTATGTAGTAGTGTAGAAAGTAAACACATATTTTATTATTTACTTACTTGTACATGGCCGAGAAAGATGGACGTCACTCCCTCACCTCAGCAATCCGATTGTTTAAGTTAGTACTAAACCTATCTTGACCGGATAAATTTAAGCAGTATTCTAATATAGAAGTATGTAGTAGTGTAGAAAGTAAACACATATTTTATTATATACTTACTTGTACATGGCCGAGAAAGATGGACGTCACTCCCTCACCTCTGCAATCCGATTGTTTAAGTTAGTACTAAACCTGTCTTGACCGGATCAATTTAAGCAGTATTCTAATATAGAAGTATGTAGTAGTGTAGAAGGTAAACACATATTTTATTATATACTTACTTGTACATGGCCGAGAAAGATGGACGTCACTCCCTCACCTCAGCAATCCGATTGTTTAAGTTAGTACTAAACCTATCTTGACCGGATCAATTTAAGCAGTATTCTAATATAGAAGTATGTAGTAGTGTAGAAAGTAAACACATATTTTATTATATACTTACTTGTACATGGCCGAGAAAGATGGACGTCACTCCCTCACCTCTGCAATCCGATTGTTTAAGTTAGTACTAAACCTATCTTGACCGGATCAATTTAAGCAGTATTCTAATATAGAAGTATGTAGTAGTGTAGAAAGTAAACACATATTTTATTATATACTTACTTGTACATGGCCGAGAAAGATGGACGTCACTCCCTCACCTCTGCAATCCGATTGTTTAAGTTAGTACTAAACCTATCTTGACCGGATCAATTTAAGCAGTATTCTAATATAGAAGTATGTAGTAGTGTAGAAAGTAAACACATATTTTATTATATACTTACTTGTACATGGCCGAGAAAGATGGACGTCACTCCCTCACCTCTGCAATCCGATTGTTTAAGTTAGTACTAAACCTATCTTGACCGGATCAATTTAAGCAGTATTCTAATATAGAAGTATGTAGTAGTGTAGAAAGTAAACACATATTTTATTATATACTTACTTGTACATGGCCGAGAAAGATGGACGTCACTCCCTCACCTCTGCAATCCGATTGTTTAAGTTAGTACTAAACCTGTCTTGACCGGATCAATTTAAGCAGTATTCTAATATAGAAGTATGTAGTAGTGTAGAAAGTAAACACATATTTTATTATATACTTACTTGTACATGGCCGAGAAAGATGGACGTCACTCCCTCACCTCTGCAATCCGATTGTTTACGTTAGTACTAAACATATCTTGACCGGATCAATTTAAGCAGTATTCTAATATAGAAGTATGTAGTAGTGTAGAAAGTAAACACATATTTTATTATATACTTACTTGTACATGGCCGAGAAAGATGGACGTCACTCCCTCACCTCTGCAATCCGATTGTTTAAGTTAGTACTAAACCTATCTTGACCGGATCAATTTAAGCAGTATTCTAATATAGAAGTATGTAGTAGTGTAGAAAGTAAACACATATTTTATTATATACTTACTTGTACATGGCCGAGAAAGATGGACGTCACTCCCTCACCTCTGCAATCCGATTGTTTAAGTTAGTACTAAACCTGTCTTGACCGGATCAATTTAAGCAGTATTCTAATATAGAAGTATGTAGTAGTGTAGAAAGTAAACACATATTTTATTATATACTTACTTGTACATGGCCGAGAAAGATGGACGTCACTCCCTCACCTCTGCAATCCGATTGTTTACGTTAGTACTAAACATATCTTGACCGGATCAATTTAAGCAGTATTCTAATATAGAAGTATGTAGTAGTGTAGAAGGTAAACACATATTTTATTATATACTTACTTGTACATGGCCGAGAAAGATGGACGTCACTCCCTCACCTCAGCAATCCGATTGTTTAAGTTAGTACTAAACCTATCTTGACCGGATCAATTTAAGCAGTATTCTAATATAGAAGTATGTAGTAGTGTAGAAAGTAAACACATATTTTATTATATACTTACTTGTACATGGCCGAGAAAGATGGACGTCACTCCCTCACCTCTGCAATCCGATTGTTTAAGTTAGTACTAAACCTATCTTGACCGGATCAATTTAAGCAGTATTCTAATATAGAAGTATGTAGTAGTGTAGAAAGTAAACACATATTTTATTATATACTTACTTGTACATGGCCGAGAAAGATGGACGTCACTCCCTCACCTCAGCAATCCGATGTTTTACGTTAGTACTAAACCTATCTTGACCGGATCAATTTAAGCAGTATTCTAATATAGAAGTATGTAGTAGTGTAGAAAGTAAACACATATTTTATTATTTACTTACTTGTACATGGCCGAGAAAGATGGACGTCACTCCCTCACCTCAGCAATCCGATTGTTTAAGTTAGTACTAAACCTATCTTGACCGGATAAATTTAAGCAGTATTCTAATATAGAAGTATGTAGTAGTGTAGAAAGTAAACACATATTTTATTATATACTTACTTGTACATGGCCGAGAAAGATGGACGTCACTCCCTCACCTCTGCAATCCGATTGTTTAAGTTAGTACTAAACCTGTCTTGACCGGATCAATTTAAGCAGTATTCTAATATAGAAGTATGTAGTAGTGTAGAAGGTAAACACATATTTTATTATATACTTACTTGTACATGGACGAGAAAGATGGACGTCACTCCCTCACCTCAGCAATCCGATTGTTTAAGTTAGTACTAAACCTATCTTGACCGGATCAATTTAAGCAGTATTCTAATATAGAAGTATGTAGTAGTGTAGAAAGTAAACACATATTTTATTATATACTTACTTGTACATGGCCGAGAAAGATGGACGTCACTCCCTCACCTCTGCAATCCGATTGTTTAAGTTAGTACTAAACCTATCTTGACCGGATCAATTTAAGCAGTATTCTAATATAGAAGTATGTAGTAGTGTAGAAAGTAAACACATATTTTATTATATACTTACTTGTACATGGCCGAGAAAGATGGACGTCACTCCCTCACCTCTGCAATCCGATTGTTTAAGTTGGTACTAAACCTATCTTGACCGGATCAATTTAAGCAGTATTCTAATATAGAAGTATGTAGTAGTGTAGAAAGTAAACACATATTTTATTATATACTTACTTGTACATGGCCGAGAAAGATGGACGTCACTCCCTCACCTCTGCAATCCGATTGTTTAAGTTAGTACTAAACCTATCTTGACCGGATCAATTTAAGCAGTATTCTAATATAGAAGTATGTAGTAGTGTAGAAAGTAAACACATATTTTATTATATACTTACTTGTACATGGCCGAGAAAGATGGACGTCACTCCCTCACCTCTGCAATCCGATTGTTTAAGTTAGTACTAAACCTATCTTGACCGGATCAATTTAAGCAGTATTTTAATATAGAAGTATGTAGTAGTGTAGAAAGTAAACACATATTTTATTATATACTTACTTGTACATGGCCGAGAAAGATGGACGTCACTCCCTCACCTCTGCAATCCGATTGTTTAAGTTAGTACTAAACCTATCTTGACCAGATCAATTTAAGCAGTATTCTAATATAGAAGTATGTAATAGTGTAGAAAGTAAACACATATTTTATTATATACTTACTTGTACATGGCCGAGAAAGATGGACGTCACTCCCTCACCTCAGCAATCCGATGTTTTACGTTAGTACTAAACCTATCTTGACCGGATCAATTTAAGCAGTATTCTAATATAGAAGTATGTAGTAGTGTAGAAAGTAAACACATATTTTATTATTTACTTACTTGTACATGGCCGAGAAAGATGGACGTCACTCCCTCACCTCAGCAATCCGATTGTTTAAGTTAGTACTAAACCTATCTTGACCGGATAAATTTAAGCAGTATTCTAATATAGAAGTATGTAGTAGTGTAGAAAGTAAACACATATTTTATTATATACTTACTTGTACATGGCCGAGAAAGATGGACGTCAGTCCCTCACCTCTGCAATCCGATTGTTTAAGTTAGTACTAAACCTGTCTTGACCGGATCAATTTAAGCAGTATTCTAATATAGAAGTATGTAGTAGTGTAGAAAGTAAACACATATTTTATTATATACTTACTTGTACATGGCCGAGAAAGATGGACGTCACTCCCTCACCTCTGCAATCCGATTGTTTAAGTTAGTACTAAACCTATCTTGACCGGATCAATTTAAGCAGTATTCTAATATAGAAGTATGTAGTAGTGTAGAAAGTAAACACATATTTTATTATATACTTACTTGTACATGGCCGAGAAAGATGGACGTCACTCCCTCACCTCTGCAATCCGATTGTTTAAGTTAGTACTAAACCTGTCTTGACCGGATCAATTTAAGCAGTATTCTAATATAGAAGTATGTAGTAGTGTAGAAAGTAAACACATATTTTATTATATACTTACTTGTACATGGCCGAGAAAGATGGACGTCACTCCCTCACCTCTGCAATCCGATTGTTTAAGTTAGTACTAAACCTATCTTGACCGGATCAATTTAAGCAGTATTCTAATATAGAAGTATGTAGTAGTGTAGAAAGTAAACACATATTTTATTATATACTTACTTGTACATGGCCGAGAAAGATGGACGTCACTCCCTCACCTCTGCAATCCGATTGTTTAAGTTAGTACTAAACCTGTCTTGACCGGATCAATTTAAGCAGTATTCTAATATAGAAGTATGTAGTAGTGTAGAAAGTAAACACATATTTTATTATATACTTACTTGTACATGGCCGAGAAAGATGGACGTCACTCCCTCACCTCAGCAATCCGATTGTTTAAGTTAGTACTAAACCTATCTTGACCGGATCAATTTAAGCAGTATTCTAATATAGAAGTATGTAGTAGTGTAGAAAGTAAACACATATTTTATTATATACTTACTTGTACATGGCCGAGAAAGATGGACGTCACTCCCTCACCTCTGCAATCCGATTGTTTAAGTTAGTACTAAACCTATCTTGACCGGATCAATTTAAGCAGTATTCTAATATAGAAGTATGTAGTAGTGTAGAAAGTAAACACATATTTTATTATTTACTTACTTGTACATGGCCGAGAAAGATGGACGTCACTCCCTCACCTCAGCAATCCGATTGTTTAAGTTAGTACTAAACCTATCTTGACCGGATAAATTTAAGCAGTATTCTAATATAGAAGTATGTAGTAGTGTAGAAAGTAAACACATATTTTATTATATACTTACTTGTACATGGCCGAGAAAGATGGACGTCACTCCCTCACCTCTGCAATCCGATTGTTTAAGTTAGTACTAAACCTGTCTTGACCGGATCAATTTAAGCAGTATTCTAATATAGAAGTATGTAGTAGTGTAGAAAGTAAACACATATTTTATTATATACTTACTTGTACATGGCCGAGAAAGATGGACGTCACTCCCTCACCTCTGCAATCCGATTGTTTAAGTTAGTACTAAACCTATCTTGACCGGATCAATTTAAGCAGTATTCTAATATAGAAGTATGTAGTAGTGTAGAAAGTAAACACATATTTTATTATATACTTACTTGTACATGGCCGAGAAAGATGGACGTCACTCCCTCACCTCTGCAATCCGATTGTTTAAGTTAGTACTAAACCTATCTTGACCGGATCAATGTAAGCAGTATTCTAATATAGAAGTATGTAGTAGTGTAGAAAGTAAACACATATTTTATTATATACTTACTTGTACATGGCCGAGAAAGATGGACGTCACTCCCTCACCTCAGCAATCCGATGTTTTACGTTAGTACTAAACCTATCTTGACCGGATCAATTTAAGCAGTATTCTAATATAGAAGTATGTAGTAGTGTAGAAAGTAAACACATATTTTATTATTTACTTACTTGTACATGGCCGAGAAAGATGGACGTCACTCCCTCACCTCAGCAATCCGATTGTTTAAGTTAGTACTAAACCTATCTTGACCGGATAAATTTAAGCAGTATTCTAATATAGAAGTATGTAGTAGTGTAGAAAGTAAACACATATTTTATTATATACTTACTTGTACATGGCCGAGAAAGATGGACGTCACTCCCTCACCTCTGCAATCCGATTGTTTAAGTTAGTACTAAACCTGTCTTGACCGGATCAATTTAAGCAGTATTCTAATATAGAAGTATGTAGTAGTGTAGAAGGTAAACACATATTTTATTATATACTTACTTGTACATGGCCGAGAAAGATGGACGTCACTCCCTCACCTCAGCAATCCGATTGTTTAAGTTAGTACTAAACCTATCTTGACCGGATCAATTTAAGCAGTATTCTAATATAGAAGTATGTAGTAGTGTAGAAAGTAAACACATATTTTATTATATACTTACTTGTACATGGCCGAGAAAGATGGACGTCACTCCCTCACCTCTGCAATCCGATTGTTTAAGTTAGTACTAAACCTATCTTGACCGGATCAATTTAAGCAGTATTCTAATATAGAAGTATGTAGTAGTGTAGAAAGTAAACACATATTTTATTATATACTTACTTGTACATGGCCGAGAAAGATGGACGTCACTCCCTCACCTCTGCAATCCGATTGTTTAAGTTAGTACTAAACCTATCTTGACCGGATCAATTTAAGCAGTATTCTAATATAGAAGTATGTAGTAGTGTAGAAAGTAAACACATATTTTATTATATACTTACTTGTACATGGCCGAGAAAGATGGACGTCACTCCCTCACCTCTGCAATCCGATTGTTTAAGTTAGTACTAAACCTATCTTGACCGGATCAATTTAAGCAGTATTCTAATATAGAAGTATGTAGTAGTGTAGAAAGTAAACACATATTTTATTATATACTTACTTGTACATGGCCGAGAAAGATGGACGTCACTCCCTCACCTCTGCAATCCGATTGTTTAAGTTAGTACTAAACCTATCTTGACCGGATCAATTTAAGCAGTATTCTAATATAGAAGTATGTAGTAGTGTAGAAAGTAAACACATATTTTATTATATACTTACTTGTACATGGCCGAGAAAGATGGACGTCACTCCCTCACCTCTGCAATCCGATTGTTTAAGTTAGTACTAAACCTGTCTTGACCGGATCAATTTAAGCAGTATTCTAATATAGAAGTATGTAGTAGTGTAGAAAGTAAACACATATTTTATTATATACTTACTTGTACATGGCCGAGAAAGATGGACGTCACTCCCTCACCTCTGCAATCCGATTGTTTAAGTTAGTACTAAACCTATCTTGACCGGATCAATTTAAGCAGTATTCTAATATAGAAGTATGTAGTAGTGTAGAAAGTAAACACATATTTTATTATATACTTACTTGTACATGGCCGAGAAAGATGGACGTCACTCCCTCACCTCTGCAATCCGATTGTTTAAGTTAGTACTAAACCTGTCTTGACCGGATCAATTTAAGCAGTATTCTAATATAGAAGTATGTAGTAGTGTAGAAAGTAAACACATATTTTATTACATACTTACTTGTACATGGCCGAGAAAGATGGACGTCACTCCCTTACCTCTGCAATCCGATTGTTTACGTTAGTACTAAACATATCTTGACCGGATCAATTTAAGCAGTATTCTAATATAGAAGTATGTAGTAGTGTAGAAGGTAAACACATATTTTATTATATACTTACTTGTACATGGCCGAGAAAGATGGACGTCACTCCCTCACCTCAGCAATCCGATTGTTTAAGTTAGTACTAAGCCTATCTTGACCGGATCAATTTAAGCAGTATTCTAATATAGAAGTATGTAGTAGTGTAGAAAGTAAACACATATTTTATTATATACTTACTTGTACATGGCCGAGAAAGATGGACGTCACTCCCTCACCTCTGCAATCCGATTGTTTAAGTTAGTACTAAACCTATCTTGACCGGATCAATTTAAGCAGTATTCTAATATAGAAGTATGTAGTAGTGTAGAAAGTAAACACATATTTTATTATATACTTACTTGTACATGGCCGAGAAAGATGGACGTCACTCCCTCACCTCTGCAATCCGATTGTTTAAGTTAGTACTAAACCTATCTTGACCGGATCAATTTAAGCAGTATTCTAATATAGAAGTATGTAGTAGTGTAGAAAGTAAACACATATTTTATTATATACTTACTTGTACATGGCCGAGAAAGATGGACGTCACTCCCTCACCTCTGCAATCCGATTGTTTAAGTTAGTACTAAACCTGTCTTGACCGGATCAATTTAAGCAGTATTCTAATATAGAAGTATGTAGTAGTGTAGAAAGTAAACACATATTTTATTATATACTTACTTGTACATGGCCGAGAAAGATGGACGTCACTCCCTCACCTCTGCAATCCGATTGTTTACGTTAGTACTAAACATATCTTGACCGGATCAATTTAAGCAGTATTCTAATATAGAAGTATGTAGTAGTGTAGAAGGTAAACACATATTTTATTATATACTTACTTGTACATGGCCGAGAAAGATGGACGTCACTCCCTCACCTCAGCAATCCGATTGTTTAAGTTAGTACTAAACCTATCTTGACCGGATCAATTTAAGCAGTATTCTAATATAGAAGTATGTAGTAGTGTAGAAAGTAAACACATATTTTATTATATACTTACTTGTACATGGCCGAGAAAGATGGACGTCACTCCCTCACCTCTGCAATCCGATTGTTTAAGTTAGTACTAAACCTATCTTGACCGGATCAATTTAAGCAGTATTCTAATATAGAAGTATGTAGTAGTGTAGAAAGTAAACACATATTTTATTATATACTTACTTGTACATGGCCGAGAAAGATGGACGTCACTCCCTCACCTCTGCAATCCGATTGTTTAAGTTAGTACTAAACCTATCTTGACCGGATCAATTTAAGCAGTATTCTAATATAGAAGTATGTAGTAGTGTAGAAAGTAAACACATATTTTATTATATACTTACTTGTACATGGCCGAGAAAGATGGACGTCACTCCCTCACCTCTGCAATCCGATTGTTTAAGTTAGTACTAAACCTATCTTGACCGGATCAATTTAAGCAGTATTCTAATATAGAAGTATGTAGTAGTGTAGAAAGTAAACACATATTTTCTTGCGCATGTTGTAGTCGCTACATGGCTGGGATAAGTGTAGGCCACTCCTTCCCTCCAGCAACCAGTTAGCTTACGTTAGAAAACATTTTTAAGCCAAACAGATACGCAGTAACTATTTATAATACATCTAACGAAAAAATAATTTCACTTCGCTTTTATCAAATGTAGTCCTCTTGTGTTTGTAAATTCAGTTTATGTTGGTATTTTCCAAATATAACCACTTTATCTGGTTTGCGAAATTTATAATAGCCTAACTTTTTCCTTGTTCGGAAGTGCTTTTCAAATACGTGTAAACACCAAAACAATTTTTTTAATGGCCACATATACAGTATACAATTACAGGTTCTTAAAGTTTTAAATTTTGATTTATTCTTTTCTATCAGGTTAAAGTTTTTTTCTTATTTTACACTTCTATAGTAAAAATAACTTAGTTTGAATACGTTCCTGGTACATTTAGTTTCTTAAATATTGTATATAACTGATTATATTAAACTATTAAAAATAGGATAAAGCTTTTTTATTTAAAGGTAGCTATAGAACCTGATACTGACTCATGGAAGGAAATGGTTTCATCATTATCAGGTCCTGAGTTACATATTTTGTAAGGATTCCTTCGCAGAAGAGAACGGCTATGGGCCCATCCCTTCTCGTTTATACCCTCAGGTGTTGTTAGATTTTACGATTTAACAAATAAAAAGTAATCATATGCGGTAATATGCATTGCGCTGATTATCATATCGTAACGTAATAAATGGATTGAATTGAGTGAGAAACTTATATCACACAATCATGAGCCACTTAGGGTCCCATTAACTTTACATTTAGAGTAACTTGAGATCATGTTTAAGTTCAGTTTGATAATCATATTTCCGTTCCGTAGCACATTATAGAAAGCTAAAGTTAAATATAATTCTGAGAATAATTAATGTTATAAGATGCGGAAACTATGTACACAATGATATGTAATGACGTACATACTCTCCGTTATTAAGAAAGGTATTTTATTTACCATATTTCGCACAAATTATTGATTTACATTTTTCTACCACTTTTACCTTTTCAGTATACATCCTTAAATTTAGGATTAAAATAGATGTAAAGCAATGTAAATAGTAAATAAAAACGTATGAATAAATAAACAGTTACATGTTCAAGTTATTATTCAAGTTATGTGTTCTCAAATTTAAACTCTTTACGGATTTTTAAATATATTTTATACTACAAAAATTATTTGGTTTAAAAAATTTTATCTTTTGGATTAAAATATCTTTTATGTTTTAAACAACAGTAAAGTTTAAAGGGGACTTTAAAACTGCAACATTATTTTAGTCAATAAAATTATGTTAGTATTATTTACCAGCATTAAAAAACAAATCCGAACAGTTATTGATTTTTTTTGTAATTAAATAATACTTTTAGGAAATGGTAAAGATATCAGATTTCTACAGGCCTTATATAGACGCAGAGGGACGCGCGGTAGTTGCCGTGTAACTATAATTATCGCCCACTTGACCATACGTTTTTCGAGCAAGAGGTCCTGTAATTACTTAATTTTGCGTCCAAAATTTTAATTACAAATTTTCAAATCTCTAGGACATTGTGAAAATTTACAACAAAACGAAATAATAAGAACGAGCTAAAAGAATATAGATTCCTCTGTAAACAAATTAAAAATTACATTTTGAAACTATTCATAAAATAGCAATACTTTACATGGAACCTAAAATAATTAGGTTTAAAATAATCAATTTTAAATTCTTAGTCTTTTGAAAATAGAACTTTATATATATGTTTTCGGTGCGGGAAAGAATAACTAAATCAGCTGAACAAAATAGGTTGTTTTAAAATCATATTTATATGAATTAATGTTATAATAAAATGGTTATATTGTTTTGAGAATAGTTAACGGTTATTTTTATAAAAAGACATTCTGAAACCAAATTTGAAAGGTATAAAATCATGAAAATGTGAAAACAATTACTTAATCACGACAATAGGAAAATAGAAACGCGATTATTTTTTGTTTCCGAGAAAACTTAAAAATTTAGTAAACTTCGTGAACGTTTGTTGGGATTTAGATAAAACGCAGGTGTAATATATAAGGAATACCAAGTGTGCAAAGTGTTCGCTAATAAATCAGCCGTAGTTTCAGTTTAGCAATAAGCGTTGTATTGTCCCAAGGTATAAATTCTCTCTGCTCCCACTGCGGGGCGATGGCGCTCCTTCTAACCATACATAATGCAAATGTGATATTTCTATTCTTATATGATATCGGATATGAACATATGTAGTTCTAACGGGAATGCAATAATACGTGGTCAGTAAGGGTAAAAAAAATAAACCTGGTTTCCATGGGAACAGTTTCGTTTAAAAGAAGAAACCACTTTTTTATACAATCGTTTAATCGCAAATTTGTAAACTTATTAATTTACAGAGGGTCATCCAAAAAATATTTTTTTTGAAAATCGAATACTCCGAGTAGGGTGGAAGCGAATATAGTTTTAAAATGAAGAGGAGGGTTTCGAGTTTTGTTTTAACCGTTGCGATTTATAATATCTCACAAATTATATTGAACGATTTGTAAGACCGCCTTCAGCGACCTGATTATACATGATGGAAACTGAACAGTTTATCTAAATAAAATTATAATGAAGTATTCTGTAACTAAATATATACTTGTTATTTCTATCCAACAGTAAATCTTAATCCAACAAACGGACCGAGATACAAAGGGTAGGGGCAGTAAAATCCGAGATCTAGAGTAATATCAGTAATTAGACAAATTTATACGATTCTGTTGCACTCTGCTATATTATTTTATTATTATTATTATATATATATATATATATATATATATATATATATATATATGTGTGTGTGTGTATATATACGAAGATATATTCTCTTTTTTTACCGGTCGAATTTGATCTAAGCCTCTAGTGTGAAAAGGGTCCTACAGACCATCAACTGTCATGACGAATACACAAAAGAAGATTTCAACGAAATGCGAGTACACCAGGAATCTTGGAAAAGGTGCGTACAGGACCAAGTTTTAAGATGTGTACAGATGATGAGGGTAAGCTATGACGTCAGAAAATTGTTAAGGCGAAACATGAGTACATCATTCACATTTACATGGATCTACAGATTCTATATTTATAAATAAATAATTGAAATTTGCTCGCCCCCTATAATCTCTACTTGTAATTTTATCTACTTTATTTCTGACTTGGTGAAATTAAAAATAAATTCCACATGTTTATCGTTTTTATTGGTAATATTGACAAACATTGGTTGTAGCTGTTGCATCAAATAATACGCAATGAGCTACTTTTAGAATTTTATAAATGAATATCAGTTTTTAAATAATTTCCATTTATTAATAACTTTATGAGTTTATTGGGTTATATTTGATCAGAGTACTACTTTTATTATAAATATTTATTACACCATATCATGAACTGATTGTACACGGTTATTAATTTATTACACAAGGAAAATCTTTACGATGTCACCACTTTCTTTCTCGCGCTATTAAGAATCGTTTTTTTTAAATTACAATTGGGATGACTTTAAATATATTATTTTTTATTAAAGCTATATTTAATTTATGTTAATATTATTCATCGTAAAATATTTTCTAACACTTAAGAATGTAATAGAAATTTTTAAAAAACATCAAACTAAACCACTTTCTGGGCAAAAATCTACCACACTTCCGATTAAATCAGCACTAATGCCTTCTACAGAAAGTTTATCGAAACCCTTAATTAGAAATATTTTACCAATTTTCGTTTAGTTTTAAAAAATTACGATTTGAAAGTAGTACAACATTATTACTAAAATATTAACCAATAAAACGATTATTGTAAAAAGCATGAAGGAGACGTTTGGTGTATTTCGCCGAATAAACTGTCTTCACTTCTGTCAAATACGACGCAGATTTAACTTTCGTTTTTTAAAGTGCACGGTATGTAAGATACACAAATCCAGGCCTAATAAAAAATTACATTATTCCATTATTGCAAAAAATGTTTTGCATGAATAAGTCTTGTAAATGGCAAGTTCACTGCAGATAGAGGAAAGAAGTTTATATTTCTAAGACTAAAAAGTCAACGTAAGGTTAGCTTTGCAATTCTTACACTGTGGGAAATCTCCAAGTATAATATTTCTCCAAAAGCGGTCTCTTGTATCCACTTCATAAACTCTTTGGAATGTAAAACATAGCTGAAATATTACCTTTAAGAGAAATCATATGTGTGATATCTTTGTAACTTCATGAATATAGTTGCATACAGAAAACTTTATTTTAAATTAAAAATTGATTTATTTATTAATTTCAAGAATATAAAAGCCGTGAATCGTAACCTCTACTAGCTCTCTTATGTTTTATATAATTTTTATCATTTGTTTATGGGAACTCGTCTTATATATATATATATATATATATATATATATATATATATATATATATATATATAATAAATTAAAAATATTTTTTTAAAAATACTTTCTCCTGAAGATGCTCTGTTTTATCGGCGAAAAGCTATAATTAAAAGTATTCTTGATTTTGAAATATTTTTAATTTGTTTGTGTGTGTGTGTTTGTGTCTTTACATTCTTTTGTTATGCTCTAGGTTTGAATAACAATATATATATATATATATATATATATATATATATATATATATATATATATATATATATATATATATATAAAGGCTGTGGCGTTCAATTTAAATACATACAACGTCTCATTCAAGCCTTATATACAGCGCAATTGCAAAGTAAATATAATAAGTGGAAATTATTACAAGTTCGTATAATGATTTTTGCAATAGTTTCCTTTAACGTTGATCGCTTTGAAATTGAATTGAACATAAGGGTTTAAGCAAAGACTTTTATTAAAGAGGTTTTATTTATTTAAATTTTCATGAAATACATATTCATGCTTTTCTTATAATTATTTTTATTTTGTTTAAACTGTTGTTTTCCTTTTAGTTGTTAAATGTTTGTGCTTCACGATAATAACTTTTACTGTAACTATGGAAACGGGTATCTAATTGTTAAAGTGTAGAAATATTATGTAAAGATAAAATTATTGTATAAGTCAATTAATCATATTAACAATAACAAAACGTAGAACAATATAACATAGGACGGTAAATGTGGCAACAATGTACATTGTTGCTGCGCAGTGAAACGCTACCTTTACTTCACCTCTGAAACATTTCACACATTTTTGAAGGGAGAAAATACAATTCTCCCTACCTCTGTAGTATATATAACAATAGCTATAAATACACGATATACAAGCACGCAGACATACATATTTAGATACTTGACGTCTAAAACATAAACACGTCATAGCTCTATGAATGCTACACTTTATAAAGCACGTCATTAGCAATGGAAAGACAAACGCGCTGTCTGCAACATTTCCCCGATCCGCTATACTGAATAGGCTGGGACTGTTATATACACTTTATATGAAGCTGTATTGTGTACAATAGAATACTGATGTATTGGAGATTATTCTCAGCCAATACGTGCTTCGTATTAACTTTCTCCAAACATTAGTTTCTAGAGACTAAAAGAAAACGCAAGTAAAATCGTTTTTTAATTAAAAATATATGCATTTGTTGCATATCTTAACCTACTTAATATTTGTGCATCAATTTACAGAGTTACTGGAGACTTCTGAACACATAATTTAGAGACAGGGTAGAACTAATTAACAAAACTTGGAAATTTAATCATCGCACACAGCCCAAAGGAAGTTACAGCACGGAGTAAGGGAGTTACTTAATTGGCAGAAGAACTTTGCTGGATGGTTCTGTTAGAAACTATACAATAACGCTGCCACGCTTCAGTAAGCAACGCAATACTTTATGTATTATGCCTTCTGTTGTCTAATTTACTCTATTGTTACTTACTTTGTTGTAAGTATAAAATAACTATACAAATATTAACGCAGACAAACTATAAAATTATGTATGTCAACAGTGTTTGCGCTAAAGGGAATCCAGACCAGATATGTTTAGCCTTTAATTATTTCCAAGTGCGCAATCTTAACCGTTACACTCAATAAACATCTCAGGCCTGAAAATATTCTAGCCCTTAATGGCGTTTGCCACCCCTACTGAGCTGAGCAACCCCTATTAGATTATGCTTCTACATAAGTGGGTCTTATTAATTAAACCATTCTCAATTTTTCGCTCGGAATTTTATATGAAGGAGACCTTGCTTTAAATTATTATTATAAATTATTCTGTAATAATATTACTAGAGTGATGCAGTGACTGTGCTATATATTCCGCAATGTTTATATAAAAATATCTTAATACATAACAATACAGTATATATTTTTAATAATACATAATTTATTACATTGTTTATTGTTAAAATTGTGACTTTTATGACTCTGAAAATATATGTTGTGTTCAATTTCTACAATTTTTACATAAAATAAAGATTGGAAAAAATTAATAAAAACTGTTAAATATAATCAACGAACAACACAACTCAAAGAAAATGTAATATAGAGTAAAAGACATACAAAATTGATGAATCGGTTTTGTTTAGGTAACACTATAAATAGTAGCGAGAAGGAATCCAGAGATATCGTGAAGAATGTGAGCCTAAATAGATTTATAATATTCGAGCTTTGCCATTTGTTTCGATTCCTATAACTGGAATATCTTAGTCCTTAAAATTATCTTTTTTTACTTGTGTTGTTATTACGTTTCGGATTTACGCTAGTATAACTAACACAGCATAATTACCTATCCTTGCAACTCCCCACAACCGATGCCCATAAATAGTCTAACACATAACTACAGGAGATAAAAGTTGCTTATCATTGTATTTAGGGTTCTAAGACCATTTTATTTGATAGATAATGTAAAGGCTATGCTTACGTATTTATGTAACATTGTAGTTGGTGAATATGGATACAAATAACACATACACTGCAGACTCCGACAAAACACGGGGCCGTGTAGGCAAAAAGGGTACAGCCTTAAACGCAAAGGGTAACAGTGAATAGGTAACGAAAACAAGCTTAAACAAAGTGGTAAAACAGGATTTGACGTTTTGCAGATGTTAATTTCTAGATGAATTAAGTGTCAAACGTAAAAATGAAACTGACATAACAAGGTATGATTTATGGTGTTTAACTTAACAAAAAAAAGGAAAGAAAAACAATCTTCCAGTTACAGCAAACGGCCTTTGATTTAGGCGCGGATTATGGAAATTAGCACGTTAACAATAAAAACTCGTATAAAACAAAATTAGGACCGATTCTCAAATTAAGCTCCTTATTTCTTGTATGTCTTCTTTCTTATAAAGAAAGAAGCTTTCTTATACGAAAGCTACGATAACTATTCGATACCAATACTGACTAGGCATTGCTTATTTGCAAGGAAGCAATCTAGACCGTTACACTCATTACACATTGTGTAGCCTGAAACTATTGTAGCTTCTAAAGGCGACATTTAACCAGAGCTACCCTTCTTGGATTAGGCTTTTGCATAAATGTGTTATTATAATTGGGCGGTTTTTTTATGCTCGGAATATTATAAGAGGCATTATATTATTAGTAGAAATTATTCTGTATTAATATTATTAGAATAAGGTAGTGATAGTGTTATATATATGCTGCGATAATACAACATTAGTGGCGACTAAACGTTGTCTACTTATAATAATTAACAATTTATTATTACTAATATTTAGTGTTTTAATAAACGCTTTTAAGGCTTCGAAATATACTTTACTATAAATTTTATTCACAAAATAAAGCAACACTAAATTTAATTAAAAACCGACAATCTCAATCATCGAACAACACAGCCCAAAGAAGTTCAATTTGGCGTAAGAGATTTACATAATTGTTGGACCGGTTTTGCTCGTTAACACTATAAGTTTTAGAAGCTATAATGAACACATGAAATTATTTGTTTTTTAAATTTGTCTTTAACGTATGAAATCCTAACATTTATAAAAAATAAAATAAAACAGAACATATATTTCCATAGAAACAAATTTTTAAACAAGTAACTTTTGTATTTAAAATAATTTAAATTAAAAATACTAAAACAAAACACCAAACTAAACGAATATGTAAATAATTTGCAGACCACTCAAGTGAAACGTGTTTTATTTTTAAAAAATATTAAATTTAGTCGTCTATTTTCGTTGATAAATTTATACATTCAAAAGCATTCAGTGACAATAAATTACCCACGTCTCTCATGCTTGACCTTTAATGTCCAAATGTGAAGGGTATATAACTGGAAATCTGTAACTGAAGTATGTTGTCAGCTAATATTATACTTCTTATTTGAGTTGTTACTTTTAGGATTTTCGTTAAAATAACCAACAGAGCATATTTATTTCTGCCCTTGCAATCCACAGCAACCGATGATAATAAATAGTGTAAAAGATAACTGGATGAGAAAAAATAGACGGATAATTAATGAAAGTATTTTTTTACCATTGTATTTAGATTTCAAAGAGATTTGAGTTATTAGAAAATAGTGAAGTTTTATCAATAGACAACGATATAACGGCCTACATATTTATACAGCATCGTAGTTCGTGAATATGGATAACAATGAATCGTGCACTGCAGACTCAGACAAAACATGGCGCCAATTTCAAACGTAACAATGAAAATGGCATGACTAGATATGATTTACAGTGAAATACCAAGTCCTGGAAAATAAATTGAAAAAATAATCTTCTAACCCGTTCAAATTGACTTAAATTTAAATTATGTCCAACTCTCAAATTATATTCGTTATTTTTGTATGCCTTATTTCTTTTAGTTAAAATTGAAATATCGGGAAAGCTTCCATCTCTGACAAGTGATAATTTCCGTAACCTGTTGCATAGAGAAAAACAATAAGTTGCATTATAAAGTTTCTTCAGTGGAAATATAAGGCAAGGCAGAGGATGGTGACCATATTCCCTGGTTGTTTGCATGAGACTTTAATGCGTGTAAAAGGGGTCGCTGAGTATTATTTCTAAGCTATGAGAGGTTTTATTATTTTTGTAATAAATAAAAGCTAAAAGACCGCGGGGTGAAGAAAGGTGGGTCTTTGCTACTTGACTTTGTCGGACAGTAAAGACCATTTTCCCGGGGGAAGTTTTAATAAAATGGTTTATGTTATATTTGATTAATAAAAAATAACTAGAAAAATATATTTAAGGATAGCTTTTCGTTACAAACACCGAAAAAACGCACAACACAATTAATAATGTAAAGTAATTTCGTCCTATAAACCTACCTGAGACCGGGAAGAGATGTAGCAATAACCTAGTTATCTATGACGTTATTGGATCAAACAGTAACCATTTGGGATTAGCATTGGCTCTAGCTTCACAAGGTACATCCCTCCATATCCCTAGGGAGCTATTACTCTAAACACGGACTTCTAATCCAACATAGACACATCACGGTATTTAATACTTATTTAGAAACTAATAAACAGTTGTATTTAATTTCACCTTTCAGAACAATGTTTTCAGAACAAGCCAGAAACTTTTAGTTCCATAAAATCAATGAAAATATATTTCTAACATTTGGCAATGTTTTTACTATATATCAACCCAAAGGGTAAAATATGGGAAGACCTAGAGCATGGGTTCCCAAACGTTTTGATACCACGCTCTCTCTTCTTGAAATGAAAGCCTTCCACGTCTCCTTTACTTTACACTATAATTATTTAGTACGGGCATATGAGAAAGAAACAAATATCATATATATAGAAAACAATTTATTTATACATACATTAACAAGAAACAAGATATAACAATTCAAATTACACTCTTTTTATTACTTGGCAAAAAACTATTTACTAATTTATTCAGTAGACGTGTTTTGCGCTAGGTCAGCGCATTATTCAAGGCTGTGAATTATTGACAATAATGCGCTGACCTAGTGCGAAATGCTTCTGCTGAATAAATCAGTAAGTGGTGGTTTTTTTGCCAAGTAATACAAAAAAATGAATTTATACAAAAAACTTACAGCACGAAAACTGTAAGTCTTAACATTTCAAGTTTTAATCGCAAAGTAAATTGTACGTAGAAGAAAAATCTATTACGATGATGAGCTTTAATTTTTCACTAGTATGCCTATTATTTAGCGGTTGTATTTAGTAAGGCACAACGGAAGCTATTAGTAACATCAAGTTTGTTCTTATATACATATATATATATATATATATATATATATATATATATATATATATATATATATATGTATATATAATTGCAACAAATGGTGAAAATGTGTTTTTCGCAGACGTAGGTTCTTGAAAATAGCAATTGTAATCGATTAGCTTCCTGAGATACAATTTTAAGTTTTTATACAAAATGATGACTTGTCCAATGTGGCACTGTTGCCACATTGAACGACAAACATTCTTTCCGGACACTTTAGTACTATTATTCTTTTCAAGCAGTCATTTTGATTCAATTTCAAGTTTACAAAATTTGCAAAACCTTTAGTTGAATTTCTTTTGTAAAATTCATACATTCCATTTAAATTTTCTGAACATTTGCTCCAATACGATTACCTATGTAATACAAATCTGAGGTGTAACTTTTTTTATATATATATTGATAGATTGTGTACTTAAATTTTCACTAAATGAAAATATATCTTACTATTTTGCAACTAGCTTCCGCCCCCTCAGACGTACTTTCACGCCAAGGGGGGCACGACCCCCCCAGTTTTTGACCCTATCGCCTAAGTGCAGCAAAAGCGCTCTCACATCTTACTGAACACTACAACTTGTAAGTATACTTAACTTTGATTGTAATGCATGCATAATATATCTCGAAACACTAATATTTTAGGGGTGTCGTACTCACGTACATTTATTCACTACTTGCTTGGTTTATAAAGAGCATCACAGTTATGACGTCACTGAATGCGTTCTACATGAAGATCGCCTCGAAGCGCTCACAATACGCTGAAATATTATACTCCTATGTAATCATAAACCTTACAAACTAATCTAAGTGAATGCTTTCCTTATGATAATATAAAGCTAAATACAGATACATTGTACTGGTTGTAATTCTTGCCGAAGATTTAACTGCGACCCTTAAAAAATTGTATATCTTGAAACAATCATAACTTGCAGTATTCCCCATATCCAAATATATTTTAGAACATAGGATGCACTTCACAAACAGTCCTGCGGCAAATGTATAACCGCAATATGGTGAAGCTTAACGTCCATAATTTCATTTATTTAATGAAATTTATTAATTGGTTTTATTTATTGGTTTTTCCAACCAGCAATAAGCAGTTAATAAAACACAACTGCAGATATATATATATATATATATATATATATATATATATATATATCACCCATTTTATTAGAACAATATTATTACATATGTGATTACTTCTTGACGGTTGAGGTCTTTGTGGTAGCTCTCCAAACGTTTTCAAAAGACATTACATATGTCCCTGTTTTACCCACCTCAAGGCCACGTGCTATAATTATTGGCAATAGTTGGGACTATGTGGACGCGAGGCTATTTGAGTTTCGCAAAGTTTGAAAGCATAAACGGGATAGTGATGGGCAACACATTGTAAAAACTAGAACATTTTTAACACGTACGCTCCAGGGGAAACGGTTCTGAATGCAAACCATAAACACAACGTGATGAATGTTTTATTCATTTATCGAATATTTCTGTAAATTATTCGGTAATGAAATATTGTATTTATCGCTAACCTGACTACAGATCACGGTAAATGGTTTAGCCACATATTTCTCAACATTAAATCATTGACTCCAGGCTTGTTAAAACATGTTAGTGAGATTTACAGACAGAACTTGAGTACTAGTACATCAACACTTCAGAGGACAACAATTTCTCATAAATAAATAATTGTTTGAAAGCGTTTTTTTTTTGTAAATAAATCAAAACGACAATCATTATCGTTATCAATGAAAGTAGAAATATCGGTTTTATATCTGTGATCTACGTAGATTTTCATCTACAATGGAACACTTTACATTCCAGCAACGGAATATTCACTTTCAACCTTTCCTTATTTCCTTTCCCTTTGTCAGAAAAAAGACTTTAATTTCAGGACAAAATGTACAATGGACGACGCAATCAATTTTTATATATCTGTATTTAGATCCGCTTTTAGGTCAACTCTTGACCACGAAACCCTTTGAACGGGATCTTGCGTGAATTCCTGAAAAAACATTTATTTATATTTTGTCGTCTTTCAGCAGAAAACCTGTTCACAAAGTTATTAGTATAATGTATCAAATCATTATATCTTCCTTATTTTCTTATTTGGAAAAAAATAAATTTTATATTCGATATTTAAGCTTTAAAAATTCCAGTTATATACAGACAATGGTATAGCAAGAGGTTTCACGTTAGGCTATAAGTGTTTATTTTTCTTTGAAGTTAAAAACAGTGTACGTTTTCGTGGAAACAAATGATTTTTTATTCTTTGTTGCTAAAACATGTGTTTGTAATATAACTGGATAATATTTTAGTCTTATAAATTGTACCAGAAGTACAATTTATAATAGATGTATTTATAATAATCCAGACTTTATTACTTTTAACATTTTTTTCTCAGCGTCATTTTTACCCATTGCCATTCACTACAACCTTTAATTGCTTGGGGGGGGATGGAAGGATTATATTTAGATAACAAGTCTCCGCTGTTGCTCAGAAGTGAAGAAAAGCAATTTAAAAAACAGGTAGGTTTTTCTAATAATCTAAATAATACGTATTTTAGTTATTATTAGTGAAAATAAAGTAGACGTTTAGTTTTAATTCGATTCAGACAATCAATTCTGAAGCCTGATATTAAAAACCGAAATTCAGAATTAAAATAGATCTGGGAGAAAAGAAAAAAAATGCAAGTATGTAAATCAATTCCTGGTTTTATAAAAATCATGATAGTAATCAATCGCCTTCTTTGGTAAAAATCACAAACCCTCGTTCAGACTTTAGCTATATGTATATGTTATCATTTACATAGTCACTATATAACAGCTTGAGGAAAATAAAATAAAAAAACAATAAAATATAGATATAGTTTGATGCTTCCTAGAATTGTTGACTTGAGGACTGGACGTTAGTAATAAATAGTTAAGTTTAAGGTGAGAATAAGTTTTGTTTTGTGTTTTTGTAAAGCATGATCGACTTATTAGAATTGTAATACGATTCATAAATGTTTCTATCAGGGTGAGTCTAGGCCAGTGTGGAGACAGGAGCAAAATCCAAGTTCACAGCTATAAAAACAAATTAAAATTTATAACTAATAACAAGAGTTAATCTACGAGACGTGAATAAAGAGCTAGAGTTTAAAGTTTACAACGTGGCTATACTGTTACTCTGACCAACCCATTAGTTACACCTTGTCAGCTACACTAAACCCACATTATTTAAGTCAGACGCTACGAGATAATTTTTAACATAATTAATGAACGTTTTATAATTCACAAATTATAAGTAACTAATGTGTAACCCCCGGTTATTTGTAATGTGCTAAGTTGAATAAAACCGAATATTTATTTACATATATTATTATTTATACTTTAAAAAGGCTTACCGGGAGAAGCATTTAGTCTACCAATTGTATCTAACAATATGACTTTGGCAGACTCGCTGTCAATTCATATTGTTCTGATGAAATATATGTTACATTAGGTTCAGGAATAAATTGACAAAAAAAAAGATTTAATTAGAAAATATTTCTAAAAATTACACTTTAAAAACCTAAATATTTTAAAGTTAAATTAATAACAACAAGTTTACAACTTTTTTCAATTATTTCACTAGACAATATTTGGTTAGATGCATACTTGTACCATTTGTATATTTACTCATTATACCAAATTCCTTGAAAGAATGATTTATTTAGAATATACATTAGTAAATACTTGAACAACACTCTGCTTTACTCGTTTAAAATATTTAAATTTAAAAATATAAATACAAGCTACTTTTAAACTTTCCAAAATTTGAATAAGTCATGCATCTGTAATTGCAAACCAACTGCCTGTCTGCTATGAAGACGAGACCAGAACATGGAGATCCTCGAGATGTTACGCTTGATCAACCCAATCCTTCTTGCATTTCTTAAAAAATGCTTTGATTGGCTACCTGTATCATTAGTATAAATCCGTACTTTAACGTTATCTAGTGTTATTTTCTGTGTAAAGTTGTTTTCTAAAACTAAATTTTCTTTCAATGTTCGGCCGACGTTTCATTATCTTTAAAAAAAATTGTTATTCGACATTCTAAATTATTCAAATACTTGACGTGTTACAAATGACATATTAGGCTTGAATTCCAAGGAACGGCAAAAGGCTATGTTTCTTCCTCCTCAGACAGGTCTCCACGCTCTACATTCTCTTATGTTCAAGTTAAAATATTATTTCTGCACGCAACACACAAATCATTTTCACGGTAAAACGTACGAAGCAAGAAAGAAATATTTACTTTATTGAAAGATAAGCTATATTTTATTCCCGTTTATAAGCATTTATCACTGACATGTGGTGCTAACATACGTAATCTGGTAGAATATACGAAGCGATGAGATTAGGTCTCTAGGCACTCGAGAATAGAAATAACTTTGACACGGAGAGAACCCTGCTACCTGTACTATTAAAAATAGATCGATTGCTGCCTACACTCTTTCAAATCGAGCTATTATATGGTTAATTTATAGAGCATGCACGTATTTAGAGTTATCTGTATTTAGGGTTCTACACCCATTAGACGATAAAAAGAGGTAAGACATTTGTGTAATCTCATAGTTTTACAGGAATAATTTCAGCTTTAGGCCCTTTGTTTCTGTGTTTTAAATGCCTTTATGATGCCTTATTTCCCATGCGATGAAACTAAATCTCCAGAAACTAAGAACTCCAGAAGAGAAGTCACTTCGACACGGAGAGAACTGCTAATTGTACTATTTAAAATAGAACGATTTTAAGGATAAATTATTAATAGCGATGGGATCCAACTGAGTGAAAATTACTATATTTCTTTATTGTGCTGCCAATAAGTTAGATTGCAACAATTGAAAAAAAACAAAGGTTGAGAACAATGTGTTGTGTGCGTACCCGCTATTGAATCATTGTGTGTACCTTTAAATTAAAAATTCTTCAGAGAAAAGTTTTTTTTTTATTCAGCCCAATAACTCTATAATTTTGCATCCAAACCAGCATTTGCAATTTTCAAATCTCTAGGGCATTGTGAAGGTTTACAACAAAACGAACTATTAAAAAAGGCTTGAAAAAATATATCGTCATCTGTAAACGGATCAAAAACTGCATTTCAAAATTATCCATGAAATAACAACACTTAACATGGAATCTACAAACATTCGGTTTAAAATATTCAATTTTAAAAATTTAACCCTTGGAAAATTAAAAAAATTATCAAAATTTTTCGAATCGGGAGCTTAACAATATGTTTTGTTTTTAATTCATATTTATATAAATCATTGTTATATGAAAATGAATATACTGTAATGAGAATATCCATAGGTTATTTTTATAAAAAGTCATTCTGAGGCCAAAGGTTAAAAGTATAAATTTATGTAATTGTCAAAACATCAAAAACGCAGGCGTCATATATAAGGAATACCAAGTGTGCAAAGTGTCCGCTAGTAAATCAGCCGTAGTTTCAGTTTCGCAATAAGCGTTGTATTGTCCCGAGCCATAAATTCCCTCTGCTCCCACTGCGGGGTAATGGCGCTGTTTCTAACCAAACATATTACAAATGTATGCTTTCAGGTATGAATATCGTATATTAGCGGTATTTACTTGCAGTGGGAATGAAACGATATGAGATAAGTTAAAAGTGAAAAAGCTAATTCGGTTGCCATGGAAACAAATTCACTCAAAGTGGAGAAACAGCGTTCTGATACAATAATCTTAGCCTAAGATTCTAACCCTTATAATAATAACGATTGTAGTTGCTAATATTTAAATATAAATAACATTTTACTTAAACTAATTAGATTTAATTTTTATTATTATCTATAACTTAATTTATTTATATAGGTTCATCAAAAAAATCCCCCTTTTTGATAAGTTAGCAAATTCTAGAGGACTGAATATATTAAAGCTAATATGGTTAATAATAGAGAGGAGGGTGGAGAGATTCTTGCAAACTGAGAAGATATACAAAGATGAACACAGAGGAGTAGGAAGAAAGAGAATAAAAGAGTAAGAGAGTGATATATATGTGTATATATTCTGTGAGCGAGAGTTATATATTTCTTCAAGGTCAGGGAAAAAATTAGGCTTTCCTGTTTACTTTTAAAACTAGAAATGTATTTATTACATTCTACTCTAAATATGGGATTAAAACTAAAAACCACAACATCTTAAGCAGCAGCTTCAACAATGTTCATATTAAAATGAAGAGATACGATAAACAGAAAAGTTATGCAAATGAAGGTCGTTTCTTTACTACAAAAACAAAACGATTCCCATGAAACTATTGATAATCATTTAACACTAAAAAATCGAGTAAATAACTAGTAAGATCAAATGTAGACACTTTCTGCAGTTCAAAGTAACTTTTCAATGACTTTAACACCACCAGTAAAACCATACAATGGAGGTTTAACCAGACAATATTATATCTACCTAAAAGTTAACTAGACGATAAATATGAGGATTAATAATTCAATATTCCTGTACATTATAAATATGATGATTAGAAGCTTGGTTCTTGTAAATTTGAGAAAAGCAGAAAACACTGGGTATTAAAAATGGTTACAGAAAAGGAAAATCGGAATAAAAAGACAACCTTTGAGGGAAGAAGATGCAAGTATGACTATCCATTAGTGATTTTATAAGAAAAATATGACATTAGTCAATCGACTCCTTTGATTAAAATCACAACACCCCTATCATACTTCAAGAGAAGAAACTTAGAGTGTTGATGTGTGATCTTTTCCATAGTCGTTGTGGAACAGCTCGATTAAAATACACAAAAAATCAAGGAAATAATTGATGAAGCGTGATCCCTTCCAAAGAAGGTTGACATGAGAACACGACGTTAGTAATACATAGATGAAAAAGGTTATTTTCTGTAATGTATAACGCATTACTAAATTTGTAATACGATTCATAAAAGTTTTTATCAGGGGGAGTTTAAGCAAGATGCAGGAGCAACATCCAAGACGCAACGTCAAGCTTACAGTTAATTAAATACTAATAAAAATGAATGAATAATGCGAAAAGTTTACTGACGAGACGTGAATAAAAATGAGATAATAAAGTTTACAACGTGGCCATACTGTTACTCTGACCAACACACTAATTTCACCTTCTCAGCTACACTAAGTCCACATTAATTAAGCCAGATGCTACTAGATAGTTTTTATCACAGCTTCTGGCGTATACAAAAGTTTTCATCTTGCAGTTTTAGAATTATTGATTTCAGAGCTAGGACTTAGGCTCTATTTATTCACAACTCAATTAAATACTGAGTAATTAATTTTACCATATTTAAAATGCTTTTAAAGTTTTCAGTTTATAATTTTGTAGTACAATCCTAAATCATTTAATTTTGGAATACGATATAAATATTTAAATAATTCATGAACTTTTCAGGACTGGCCAAGATCAAGTGACTTAAGATATATTCGCCTTAAATTCCAAGGAACGATTAGAAGACTATCTTTCTTCCTCCTCAGACAGGTCTCCACGCTCTACATCCTCTTACGTTCAAGCTAACGTATTATTTCTGCACGCTACACATAAATCATTTTCACGGCAATTTAAAATGTACGAAGCAAGTAAGAAATTTTCCTGACACTTTATTAAAAGATAAGTTATATTTTATTCCCGGTTATAAGCATTTATCACCCCATGTCATGCTGAAATAAGTAACTCGATAGAATATACTGTTTGCGTCATTCACCTCATGTACGTATACGTATATTACGTATATAAAAAAATCAAATTTACCCTAATTAGTTTTAATTTATTGTAAAAACGTTTAGGAACATATTTCCTATCATGAGACCATTCACTAAGTGCAAGCTTTTTCCTCCCAAAAAATAAACAATTTTAATTCATTTGAAATGTATTGCTTTGGTATTCTACAAATTCATTTCAATCATTTACTTATTAAAAAAGTCATTAACAAAGAGGTCAATGGTTCATATTAACAGTTCATTAAAAAGTTCAGTTGCATTGTCTCATGATGATAATTGTGTTAAGCGAAGGTTTTGCAAATCTACAATTCTGGTCTCTAAATTTAATATTGTATTGTGAAAAACATTTTACATTATACGTACGTTTATAACAGATAAAATAATTCTCGATTACTATCAAAGGATTCAAATGCATCCTTCGAATAGAAAGACTTATTTTTTTACAAGAAACAACTAGAGAGAGAGAGAGAGAGAGAGAGAGAGAGAGAGAGAAAGAGAAAGAGAGAGAGAGAAGATAATGTTAATATAACGAAATAATAATGTTTTTACTGTAATCACTCGATATAGGTTAGGCTGGAAAAGCGGTAATACTTTTCCTTGGATTCTTCAGTTGTAGAAGAGTTTGCAAGTAGGCTATGGAAGTAGGGAATAAACAAGTATTGTAATATAAATTATACACTCACCACCAATAAAACATCTCATTTCTCCTTAATTGTACATTTCAATTCAAAAGTAAGCATCATCAAAGGAAATCATTACAACAATGTAAAATGTTTTTGTTATAATTTCCTTTGAAGAATAGTGTTTTGCAATTGAAATGTACATAAGGGTTTAAATAACAACCTGTATTTTGTGCAAAGAGATCCTATTTATTTAAATTTTTAAAACGTACATATTTATGATTGTTTTATATTGTTATTTTGTTTTGTATTTTTGTTATTTTAATTGTTAAATATTGGGGTTTCACGATACCAACGGTTGCAGTAGCTATGGAAACGGGTATCTAACTGTTAAAGTAATTATGTGGATACTATGTAAAAATACAGTCCATACATATGGCAACACTGTACATTGTCGCTACGTATACAAACACCACCTTTAACTACTTTTCGAAACGTTTTGCACACATTTTCCAAGGGAGAAGCGTTCTTCCCTACCTTTGTAGTAAATATAACAATAGCTATAAATAAACGATGTACAAGCACACAAACATGCTTATTTAGGTGCTTAACGCCTAAATCATAAACACGTCACAGCTCCCTGGACGCTTCACTTTATAAATCACGTCATTAGCAACATTAACAGTGGCAAGTTATGCAATATAGTTACTCCGTCCCATTTGTCTAAAAATAAGTCATAACAAATGAGCTCCTAAAACACTTGATTTTATTGTATATATTATGTAATAGAACAGCTTTTTAAACGCACAGCCTGTGTTACTTTATTTATATTACCTCTAAATAATTAATAAAAGTAGCTAAAAATTGATTTTTGTTTTGTTGAACCAAGTGGAATTGACCTATTTTTTTCTTATATTACCTGTTATTACACAAAATAAATAGAGGCTGAAGCTTATAAAATACTTGCAAACCCAATCATCGAACAGGACAGCCCAAAGGAAGTTCAATATGGCGTAATGGACCTAAATAAGTGATGGATCCGTTTTGTTTAGTCAACAACTACACATTGTAGAAACTATACTGAACAGTGGGGATTATTTGTCTTTTAAATTTGCTTAGCTTATTACAGAAGAACATTTATAAAAATTTAAAAAAAGAAAGTATATCTCTAGATATAACAGATTTTTTATATAAGTAACATATTTTTAATTTAAAATTGTTTAAATTATAAATAAGCCCTAAAACAAAAAACAAAATAAAACTATAGGTAAACATTTTACAGATCAACTAATTATAGAAGGTTTATTAATATTTAAATTTAGTCGGGTTTTTGTATTTATAAACTCAAACCTCAGAAACATTAGATGACAATAAATTAACCACGTCTCTCACAGATCCTTGATGTTTAAATGTCGAGAATAAATAGATTATTTAATACTATCAAATTACAATTTGCTCCGATTCCGAAAACTAAAATATCTTATTCCCTAATATTGTACTTCTTTGTCTTGCTGTTACGTTTCGGATAATCGTTAATATAACCCACACATCATAATACTGTTATCCTTGCAATTCCCTACAACCGATGCCCATAAATAGTATAAACTCTAAAATATAGGTCTATTATAAATGAAAAATTAAGGTAAAAAGATTCGAAAGTAAAAGTCATGAATTGTAACCTTTACTAGCTCTCTTAAGTTATAAAATGTTTGCAGAAAAGAAGGTTGTACATGCATATTTTCATAATTTTCTAATGTTCTAGGTTTCTATATAAATACATATGTATAACGACTTGAAAAAACTGGGTAATATTTTTTAATTTTAAATAAAAAAAGCTCTCAACCACAAATAAAACTTTTTTTTAACATTATATAAAATTGAATTCGAAAGTAATCGTCTTCAAAAAAAATTACAACACGAATGTAAAGTATTTTTGTAATAATTTCCTTTAAAGATGATTGTTCGCAATTGAAATGCATTTGAAATAAATACGTGATAAAGGGTAAACACTCTTGTGATAAAGAAATTTATTTTCTTTGTTTTTTTTTAAATACATATTTATTCTAGTTTGATTTTTTTTTTTAATAACTATTTATTCTCGTTTTGTAGTTTTATTTTCTATTTATTTTAGTTGGTATTTGTTGGTACTTTTAGATACCAATTGTTGCTGTAACTATGAAAACAAGTACCAAATGTACGGACAAACTATGATAAAATTATTTTACAATAACAAAAATTTACAATTCATTTATGCAATTAACAAATAGAAAATATAGAACGGGAAAGCAATACACCGTGCATATCGAAACACTGTACATTGTTGCTACGCAGACAATCACCACCTCATCTTTGAAACATTTTCCAAGGACGAAGCGTTTTCCCTACCTCTGAAGTATATATAACAATAGCTATAAATACACGATGTACAAGCAAGCAGACATACATATTTAGGTGCTTGACGTCTAAAGCTACTTGGACCCTTCACTTTTTAAAGCACGCATAAGCAATACAAAGACAAACGAGGCATCTGCAACATTTTCCCTATCCGTTATACTGAATAGACTGGGGATGTTATATATATTTTGTATGTAACTTAGTTGTGTTGTTAGAATGCTGATGGATTCCTAGCCAATACGTACCTCGTATTATCCTTCTCCGTGCAGGATTAGGTACACAACTCTACAGTCCACTTAACCAATGCCTACGGTGGCAATATTACGACTAAAATAATTATTAAGATGCAAACGAGTTAATAAGTAATTACTAAAATAATATATCTAATACTCTAATGTGTATTTATATTGCCAAGTCATCATGAAGGCTTTATTTCCAGGGAAGCGGCAAGACAGAGTAAAGTAACCACAGCTACTGTCCTCGGCGCACGAGAAGAAACCTGGTGTAGAAAATGAGTCAGGCTAGGTTTTCAGTTCTACGCATGCGCTGTCGATATGTTCTTGACTTTCAAACATAACCTAACCGTATGGTAGTTTTTTAATACTTATATTTTATTAAGTAATATAAGTATTTACAGATAGGTAAACGTACTAATTTTAATGAGAACGGATGCAGAAAATAAATTATATATAATCTCGTTTCTGCATTGTAATTTTCTCTAAATTTGACGTTTTGTGTTGGAAATGTTTTTTAGGAATGGCCTTATCGTTTTGACGTGCTTCTGGCCAGGTCTCTTCTCGTGCGCCAGTGACAGTAGCTGTGTAGAGAGTATGAGCCTCCCCCCTCCCACCTCAATCGTACCAATCGAAGGTGGGCTAGTGTTCAGCCTACTTCCTATAATTTTTTTTTCAATCTCACGCTTTATTATTTTGAATATCTAACACGAGAGACATGTAAATCTATATATAAGTTGTTTAATATGTTTTGAAATTCAATATAAAATTTATTAGAACGTATTTAATACCAGTATAATTTGTATTGCCTATATTTCTGTATGCATCTAGTTATATTTATTAATAATATCCTTGTATATTCACATGCATATAATCATTATTAATAAAGTTAGAAATTTGTTTTCGGTTGAATAAACTTTACAGGTTATTTAACGGTAAGGCAATATTTTGTATAGTAAGCTATAGTTTATAAAAGACAAGAACTGAAAGAAAACTAAAATAATTTTTTTTTAATAAGTACAGGCATTTGTTGCTCTACATAATGTTTGTGCATGAAGTTACAGGGTTGTTGGAGACTCCTGAACACATAATCTAGAGACAGGATAGAACTAATCAACAAAACTTGCAAATTTAATCATCGCACACAGCCCAAAGGAAGTTACAACACGGCAAAAGGGGATTACTTAATTGACAGATAGGTTTTGTTGGCCGAGAATATTGACAGATTTTTAAAATAACGTGAATTCAGATCAGATCTGTTTCGGGTTTGCTTATTTGCATGAGTACATCGTGACCACTACACTCATTAAACATCTCAGGCCTGAAACTATTATAGCTCTTAGAGACAATTTTCTCCCCCACTATGCGCCCCCTACTAGTTCATGTATTTCACATAAATGTGTCATAAAATAATTAGGCGAATTTTAAATGATGCTCAGGATTTTTACGAATAAGGCTCTGCGTTAAATAATTAATAAAAAATTATCTATACTATTATTATTACAATGACATAGTGACCATGCTATATATTCCGCAATATTTAAGTAAAATTATTCTGTGGCTATCAGTTATATCTAGCTACATAAAATAATACACAGTTTATAGCATACGCTTTTCTGACGACGAAAAATTACTTTGTTTTAGTAATCTGAGACTGTAAAGAGACAAAATGATGACAGGCTGACCTAATAAAAAACTTGCCAATTCAATCATCGAACAACACGGTGCAAAGAAAGTTCAATATGGCGTAGAGAAACTACATAATTTATGGATCGGTTTTCTATAGTTAACAACTAGGTATAAATTGTCGTACCTGTAGTGAACACTTGAAACTATTTGCTTTTTAAATCTTTTGTTTAGCTTATACTAGGGTAAGGTGAAACCTTCTCGACCTGACGATGAAAGATCGTGATTTTCAGTTTAAAAAAGATTTTATTTCTCTACATAATCTCATTTGTCATCAACACACTTGATCCAGTGTTTTTTCAACATCAGTTTTTTTTTCGGAAGTGAGAGTCTTAAAGACTCAAAATATTCATTTAAGGCCGTCTTAACGTCTTCATTGGGCGCGCTTTCCCGAAACACATTTCTACAGGATTGGGAAGAGATGAAAATCAGACGGTGCCATATAAGGAGAATAGAGAGGGATGTCCGAGTAAATCGTACTCTAAATCTCTCAATTTTCCAATTGTCAATACAATTTTGTTAGCAGGTGCGTTTTCTTGATAAAATATAACATTTCTTCTTCAAACCAGGCCTCGACTCGTAAATTTTGACATCTGGCTGGTCAAGAAAGTTGGAGCAATATTCACTCGTAATCGTTCTGCCTTTTCCTAGGTAATCAATTAACATGATCCCTTTGGCATCCCAAAACACACTGCCTATGACCTTTCCATCAAATTCAATCGACCTCACTTTCTTTGGAGCTTCTACCTACTGTGTCGAATGGTGATTAGTTTCGGGCGTATATTGGTGGACCTATGTCTCATCCATGGTGACAAATTGCATCAAAATTCAGTCAGATCTTTCTTGGATCGGTCCAAACATTTCTGTGAGCGTCTTCTGCGATTTCCCTTTAACCCTCATTCACTAAATGGCATGCACCTACCGCTGAACATTCACATCTCTAATTCCTCGTCTAAGATGTTTCGCACCCTTTCTTCTGATATCCCCACAGCCTCAGCTATCTCATGCTCATTTACTTTCTTATCGTACAACACGATATCTTGCACTTTTTCGATAGTTTCCAGTGTGGTTGCAGTTTTTTGCTGTCCTTCACGTGGGTCATCTTCCAGCGACGCGTGACCACATTTGAATTCAGCTGCCCACTTTTTAACTGTTGACATTTAAAGAGCAGTGCCGTACACATTTGTCAACTTAGGATGAATTTTTGTAGGTGTTAATCCATCCAAAAAGAAAAATTTTATCCCCGTACGATATTTAAGTTTATCAATTGTAACAAAAAATGCGCAAGAAGTCTACTAAAACAACTTCCTGTACACAAACTACTTGAACGAACAAGTTGAAGCTTATCATACCAGCTAATGATATGTGCGCGAAGGCAGGAAGGATAACCTTTCACTGATTGATTGCTATCACTGTGTCAGGCCGAGACTTTTCACCCTGCCTTCGTAAAATGAGAAAACTTATAAAAACGGACACATATTAAAAAAATATATTGCTATATAAAACAACATCAAGTGTTGTCATTTAAACATACTAACACTAAACATAATAAATCAAAACAAAATTATATTGATATTCAAATAGTTTATATACAAACCAATTAGAATGATGTGCATTACAAATAATAAGTTCAGTCGAATCTTGGTATTTATAAATATAAACCTTAAAAAACACTCAATGACAATAAATTAACCATTTCTCTGTGACTTTATTCTTAATGTCCAAATGCATAAGGAAGACAGGTGAGTGTTGGTGAAATAAATAGATTATTTAATATTCGTGGTTTACAATTGGCTTCGATCCCTATAACAGGAATATCTGATTACCTAATAATCTCCTTCTTGTTTGTGTTGTTATTACGTTTCGGATTTACGTTAGTATAACCATCACACCATAATAACTTCTATCCTTGCAATGCACCACAACTGGTGGCCATATATAGTCTACAAGGCAACTCCTTTGGATGAAAGTTACTGTCTTTTTCGCATAATAAATGCAGATACGTTATTACCATTGTATTTAGGCCTAAAGCATTTGTGTCTACATTCTAAGATCATTTGTGTTGTTATGATATAAAGGTTAGGCCTACGTATTTATACAACGTATGAGTATGGATAAAAAGGAGTAAAAGTGTACTCCAAACTCAGACAAATAATGACACTGTGTTTGCAAAGGATTTGGGCTTTGCAAAGCGTAACCGTAATCTTAAACAAGTAATACAATTATTTTAAAGTTCATTTCTACTTAAATTAACAAAGAAATAATATTATTTTAGTTCCTTTTATTTTATAATTACTATTATTATAAATGTGTATATACATGTGCCAGAATACAAATATAAAATAGGGAAATAGATAGTGAATTTCCTTGAATATTTTTCTGTGTACCGGTGCTGGACTATTATTTTTGTTTGTTACTATTTATACGTTTTCTTTTCTTATACATTGTCTCTTCCTTAAGCAAAGTTTGAAACCAATATTCAAGTTTGTATGTTTATTTTATTCAATTTCATTCATTTTTAATCTTAGAGCATTTTTTATGATGTGGTGTCGTAGCCATGGAGATTCCGACGAAAACAATATGGGTGCAAAAAATATTTATATACATCTTTCAGAAGTTCCTTTTTAGCTATGGAGGAGTAGTCTCACTGCCAAAGCCCTATATTCAAACATGAGGAATGTTCGAATCCCCCCAAACTTAGTTTGAACCCTCACAAACCTTTATAATTTAATTATTGAATAAGTAGTTGAAAAAACTGTATAACATTAATTGTCAGGGATGATGTGTTTGCCCAATGATTTGAACTTGATTGGATGAACAAAATTTTATTTTAATAATCGTTGAAAGTTTGTATTAATTGGGAGAGTGTTAACTAATAGAAGCAATTGAAAAGGATGTACTAATATGATTTGAAGCGTTAGAGATTCGAGTCTCTCGGTGCAAAGGAAGTGTCAAACGTAGAAATAAAAAATGACAAGGTATTATTTACGATGAAAGAGCAACTTCTGGTAAGTAAATTGAAGAGAAATAATTTTCCAATTCCTCCAAATGGCATTTGATTTTGGCGAGGAATATGAAAATTGGTTCTGTAAAAGTAGGAACTTGTATAAACCTAAATTATGACCGATTCTCAAATTAAATTTCTTATTTCTTCTATGCTTTATTTTTTATAGAGTTCGTTTAGCTAAAAGTGAAATATCAACCAATCTTCTTTTTCTGCCAATTGGTTATTTCTGTAACCTGCTCACGAGACAAATTCAGCTAACCAAAAATTTCTTGACAATTTAGTTTCCATTTTTCACGACTTGATTTTCTGTGGATTTGTTTGTTTGACCTTCTACTAAACCTTCACACAGATCTTAGTTGAATAAAGTCTCATGCCGTATAAAATAAAGTTAGTATTACTAACATGAAACGGTTTTGTCCTAAGTTTTGCTCACTGAGTGTTTATAAAATGTTAACATAAATATAGGTTTATCTAATTCTTAATGTAGTTAGGTTTCAGCATGATTCATGTATGTTGAAGTTTGTTGTACTGACGGAAAAGCTAAGTTGTATTTATACGAACGGAATGTTTGTTAAATCTTGAAGTCGAATTAGAATATTTTTAGTAGTCTCTACATTTTATTTACACTAGACCTAAGGTCTTTGAGTAGCATAACATTTTTTTCATGACGAAGGTTGGAATTTTTATTTTTATTTAAATATCTCAAGCTATTATTCTGTTTTTTTTTTTTTTTTTTTTTTTTTGACACAGCTCTACAGACAGCATCTGAGAATACTAAGATATTTCAGAAGACTCTTGAAAATAATTTGTAAAATAAAACTGTCAAATACTTAAATTAAAAACAGTTTGGCATGTCTTTGACGGTATAATTCTGATTTTCTTGTGACACTTTCCTTTAAAATTAAACACGTGAATTTAGAACATTCAAGAGAAATAAAATGCAGAATAGTAGAAAAAGCAAACGTGTAATAGAATACAACAGAAAATAAAATTGTAATAAAATATAATAGACCAATAAAGTAATTTAAATGTTTTATTTAAAAAGTAGAACCTGTTACTATTAACGTTTGTGTGTTTGGTTACAAATATTTTCAATTTTACAGGCGAAACATTACAATGAGAACATTTGAGTACTAACCCATGGTTTACATAAGATAATTATATTAATAAAAAAATGTGTTGCTGTAACACCTTATACGTATCACTTTAAGCTGTGTTGGGTTTAAAAGCAAAATGTAAATGTCGGGGACCGTGACCACTTTGTGCTTTAACCCTAGTCCTAAACCACTTATATAAGGCTCGCATGATAAAGTTATAATCCATTTAACTTCTGCAAAAGATAAACATTTAATGTAACCCCTACATTATTTATTAATATTAATTTTAAAATTAAGTTTATTACCCCTTTATTTATTACAAGTTTCTGGATGTTTTCAATTAATTAAATTTTCGTTCACAATATTATGTTTGTATCTTAAAAAATTTCCTCGGAAGTTTAAATACAGATAAGGGTGGGAATGCCAAATTAGAGAATAATGTGTTTTCTTTCATTTATGTATGAAAGAGTTTTCACTCCTTGATAATAAATGGAAGAAGACACAGAATTTGCTTCAATTCGGCATTTCTTTCACTATCTGAACTTCTCTTTCACGTTCAGATAAATACACACACACACACACACACACACACACACACACACACACACACACACACACACACACACACACACACACACACATACAAACACACACACACACACACCACACACACACACACACACACACACACACACACAGACGCTCACACACACACACACACACACACACACACCACACACACACACACACACACACACACACCACACACACACACAGACACACACACAGACACAAACACACACTCACACACACACACACACACACTCACACACATACACACACATACATATATATAAATATATATTAAAACAACATAGGTTATTCAAATACAAGAATATTTATTATTATGAAATAAATATTCTTGTATTTGAATAACCTGTTTTTTAAATTATTAAACACGAAAACGTATTTTATATTTATATATATATATATATATATATATATATATATATATATATATATATATATATATATACTCACACAACCTAATTTATTATTAGACTTGTGCCAAAACATAAAACTAAACTGCATACAGGTGTTTTAGATTTTCAAGTTATCAATTTCAGCTAAAAGTGTCTTCCCATGCAGAGATACATGCAAATAATTTGCGTTATAAAGTTTTCCCAGTAGAATAATAAAGTCACGGCAGAGGGTGGTGGCTATATTTCTTGGGTGTTTGCATCAGACTTTAATGCAGTCTGAAAGCGGTTCACTGAGTATTATGTCTAAACTAATAGGGATTTTATTATTTTTGTGATAAATACAGGTTTACCCGTTATGTGAGGCGGGGAGAAGAAGTGTGGGTGTTTCCTTCTTAACTTTGTCGGTTCCAGGAGAAAGTTTTAATAAACTGGTGTATATTATGCTATATTGTTGAATAATTTAAAAAACTTACTACAATTTCATTATGTATATTATTTCAATACAATTTATTGGGATTAGATAGCATTACAACCACCGAAACAACCGACCCACATTTATATTCATGTAAAGTAATTTCATGCTAAATAACTCAACTGACAGCTGGAATAGGTGTGGCATTAAACTAGTTACCAATGCACGTTATTGGATCAAATAGTATCCACTTGGGATGATCATTGGCTCTAGTTTCACGAGATACATTCATGCATGTCTCCAGGGAGCTATTACCCTGAGCATGGACTTCTAATCTAAGTTTCGCTAATGCACTTATCACGGTATTTATTCTGTAATCGGAATCATTTCGATAATTTAGTTGAATTTCAGCTCGCATTATTTTTTTCAAACTGTAAAAAAAATATTCGAAGTGTCAATTTTAATCTAAGGCACAAAATTAATATGTTTTTGCAGAACAAGCCAAGAAACTTCAATTCCGAGCAATCATAAAAAATATATGTTTCTAAAGTTTGTTCATGTTTTTAATATAAATCAACCTAAAGGCTAAAATATGGGTATGCCTAGAGTTTAACAGCAATCAGAGCAAAAACTCTCTCACATCACACTGAACATTACAACTTATTAAAACTAAATGTTAAGCATGTGTAATATATATCGCAACACTGATTCTAGAAGGGTGTCGTACACACGTACATTTTAATGGCACTCTCTGTCGCTTATTAAGAGAAGAACTGATATAACGTTACTGAATGCGTGCTATATGAGGCACGTAACCATGTGCGGACAATATAATGCGGTAATATTATACTGGAATGTAAATAAAAGTCTTACACACTAATATAAGTGAATACTTCCCTTGTGCTAATATAGAGCTAAATGCGAGACGTAGTACTGGAAATAATCCTTGCCAGAGACTTTAACTAGTGACCGGAAATAGTCTATATCTCGAACCAGATCTAACTTACAGTAATAAAGTGTAAGGTATATGAAGCATTACTCAAACAGTCCTGCGGGAAGGAATAGCCAGGTTAAGATGACGGACTACTTAAATCGTTTGCAACGATGGATAAACAAGTATTTCAATGGTTTATAGTATAGAAAGGTTGTTCTTCCAACCTACAGTTGACAATAAAAGAATAAAAATTAATGTAAATACAGTATATTCATTGTATTCATGTAAATATATCACTATGATTACTTTTCGACAAAATCGCCCTGACGATCGAGTGCATTGTCGTACCTTCTCAACCCCCTTCGAAAAATCTTACCTCCAAAATAAGTTTAGACGTGTTCTTGACTCTCCGTAGTGTTAATGTCCTGCCCTTCTTACGTTTTCTTCAGATGAGGGAAATGATGGTCCACTAGCCGCTCTTTTCAAAACTGTATAGCTGGTGATCGAAAAGCCTTCATTGAAATTACTAAGAGAGTCATTAGGTAAGATTAGGGGGAAAGGATATTCCTTAACCTCTTGGAAAGTTAAGTGAATGGGAAGAGTCTGTCATCTGGAGTATATATACCTTCAATATGAGTGAAGAATAGCGTTCACCCTACTACACGATCTGTAGCGTTACATACATTTATGCTTCAAACCAACTGTACAGACTTAAGGTGTCCTAAATAATAAAATCTAACAAAATATAAATCGCCGGCGTGATGTCTACAAACCCTACCATAACGCTGCGATTTGGCTTCTTCAGATTTCAGATCTCTATTAATGTGATCCTTGTTAGAGGTGGAAAAACTACATTGTAAAAACTAGTAAATTTTAAACATGGCTGTTCCAATGTAAACTGTCCTAAATAGAAACAATAAAATGACGTGATGCATTTTGTATTCATTTACTGAATATTATTTATAAATTATTACAGTATTTAAAAAAAAATTATTTATTGCCAACCAGATTACAGAGCATGGAAATGGTTTAGCCATATATTTCTCAACTTGAAGTCAAACAATTTACATAAAAAAGCAATAGACATTCCCTCTCTCAGAGGCTTTGTTAAAGCACTGTTATTGTACGTCAGTATTACAGACAGATCTCGAGGTAAACCACTCATAAAGTTTACAAAACAAAACTTGTTCATAAATAAATAGTTAATGAGAAAAGTTCATCTGTAAATAAAATCAAAACTGGAATGTTGGCAATACAGTAACTCAGTCGTACCGACTAAAAATAAAGTTGGAAGCTCTAAATAGAGATTAAATGATCTAAAAGTTTAAATAGAGTTTTTATCGTAATTTGACGATGCTTTGTAACTAGCTTTTAATCTTATTTCTTTACGTAATTTTGTTACTTCGCCGTGCTCTATGTTTAATGAACAAAATTAGTTATCTATAATAAACGGATATTTTTAACGATTCATTTTTACCGTATTATTAGATGATTTCCTTAACTAAAGTGAGTTTTGAGGAATGGTTTTAACTATAACATAACGATATAATGTACAGTGTGTTCACAAAGTCTCTCCACAGTAGCGTTAAAACATGTTTTCCTCCAAGAATACTCGTTATTTGAGTGTTAGAATATTCACTGCACCTTATAAATGCTGAGGAAATACAGTCAAAGCAATCAACCATGTTGCTTTACTACGCACACCTGTTACAGACATGTTTCCAATGTCTGTAATGTGATGATATATTACTCTAACGGCTAAGGCCGAGGAACTCACTGTAAAACAGTAATATGATTATCTGGTAAAAAAATAACAAACGTACATTTGGTTTACACTGTAACCATATTTAGAGGTGATTAATGAAATACTCCTCAGGTTATGGCACAACCGATATTATACGCTATTTGTCAGCGAAGTGCAATGAGGCTAATACGCTTCTTTTATTTTACATTGTTGTTCCCGAAACTTGTGCATTTTGATGAACTTTTTGAACAAAGTGAACTTGAAAAGACCATTCAAAGTTTTATTTTGAGAATCGGTTGCGTTCACTCTACACCACTGTAGAGAGTAACTCGAGTGGCTTTGGAGTATCTATATATATATAAATATATATATATATATATATATATATATATATATAGACCGGTACATTGCTCAGAGAACATATGATGACATTATATACATTCAAAATGCAAATAGTCTAAACTTACAGTTACTAAGGTTAGGTATGAGAGTCAGTGTGGAGTTGCTGCAACATCTCTCCCCCGACAGCCGTCTCTCAATTCATTCATCTTCATCTTGAATCTTCCCTCGTTTCCTTCATTTTTTTCACAGCAAAAAATAAAGACAAAATGTTTAAAGAGCAAGAAAATATGTCTTTATACCTTATATTTTAGAACCGTATCTTGGCCAAAAATGCTTTATTAGGATTAATTGTTTGTCCAAGGTTTGTTAATAGAGTTTAAAAAATAAGAAATAGTCTTATTCCTTCAGCGGTAGCTTCATTGCGTTGCGCATGGTTGTATCTTAGTCATTAAGCTGATTGCTTATACTTTAAAAACGTAGGGTTAAGTATAGACCCTCTCCCTGTGTGCCTACTCTTGCATCAGCCATAACCTACTCTACTTAAAAACAATAAATCGAAAAGTAGACATAAAGGTTACATCTGACATTTCCATAAATACCTTTTAACGATGGACGGACTTTATATTCTCGCATCTCAACTTTCTTTCCTTTACCTTTGTCAGAGCAATGACTTTAACTTAGAGATAAAATCTACAAAGGACTTCAAAATCCATTTTTATACCAAATATTTAGATCGTCTTTAAGGTTAACTCTTGATCACGAAACCTTTTGTAGGGATTATTGTGTGATTTCCTAAACATGTATATATATATATATATTATTAAACACACACACACACACACACACACACATATATATATATATATATATATATATATATATATATATATATATATATATATATATATATTGTCCTCGTTTTCAGGAGAAAACGTGTACACGATGTTATTGATATATTCTATCAAATTATTATAGCTTTTCTTTTACATATTTCAAAAAAGGGATATTTTAAATTCAATACTTAAAATGTAAAAATCTGGTTATATACAGAAAATTCTATCGCAAGAATGTGTTTCATGTATAAATGAATATGTTGTCCTTTGCAATGTCTTGTATTTTAATATGTGTGGTTTAATGTTTCTTAAGGTATGTCACATGTGATATATATTTTTGTTTGATTTCTTTTCCAAAAATTTTATATAAATAAATCCTCAGTAAGTTGTATATACACTAAAAAGGCAAAGCATTTACATTTTGTTTAGCCAGATTCTGGCAATAAAAAGTTTGGTTTGATCTAATTTTTCTACACCCCCTCCTAGTATCTACCTTGTTATAAACTCTCGAATACGTAGCCTAAACACAAGAGGCAATCTAATCAACAAAACTTGCATATTGATTCATCGCACAACACCACCGAAAGGACGTTACAACACGGCGTAAGGGAGTCACTTAACTGATGGATCACTTATGTTGGCCAGTTCAGATAGCAGTCACGTAGTAGCTATGTATCAAAGGACATTGAATAATAATATTTGTATTTCTTTATTGTTTTCAATAAAAATATTTAAAGTCACAAGCATTATAGTATTGAAAATATAAGAAAAAACAAAATTCCGTAACTAACAATTTTTTTACAATATAGCCTACTGTCGTTATAGTTTTAAAATTAAACATTAATTTAGATCCTAAGATTTGGTACTGTACATTTTTCACGCTATTTTATAATAACAAATTTATTTGTAAAACCTAAAGAGCATCATTAACGAAGAGTAAACGTAGAATGTAAAGTAACATACCGTACCTACGGTACCTTTGTATTTTATTGCAGCGCAGGGAAATGAATACCCTTAACATTTAAACATATTTCCCAGTAAAGGAAAATCTCCCTGCATTTAGTGGAGACTTTAACAATAGTTATAACTAGATCCTGTACATGTGCGCAGACATACAAACTTGCATCCTTTGCGTCCATAGTCCGTACAAAACCATGTACAGCTCCCTGAACACCACGGGTTCTCATTTATACACTTAATATGTAACTACCTATTGTGAAATAGAGCGTTGATGACCTGTAACTTCCCGATGCACATAACAGAGCGCGTATTTTAATATGCTTAACTGCAATGTATGTAGAGTTTAATGCGACATACTGAACATCCAAACATATATGAATAGCGTTCCATTATTAATTTAAAACAAAGCATCTAAGCATTTCTCTGTAGCAAGTTATATGGGCGTATTTAATGAAACCTTAGCAACATTGACTTGGCGTAAGTTAACTAATGTGTACTAAATGTAAACTAAGAGATATTCGTTTAAACAGTTAAAGTTAACCAATAATATTTAATAATGAGTAGTACTTTACCTTACTTTTGTAACAGTTTTTATTTTTGTCGGCTCTAATTCTCATGAATTAAAGCTGATTTTAAATATTGCAGTTTATAGTTACATATTTAAAAGGTGACCTGCAAAGTCTTATTAAATTATTGTTTAAAGGCTTATTAAATTAAGATGTATGGGATTTGTGTGCTCGTTAAATAATTGCTCTCTTAATCTTCATTTAAAACAAATTGAACATATTTTATTTAGCAAAAACTATAAAGTTACAAACCAAAATACATATTTCTTAGACATTGCGTTAGTTACTGATAAGTGAACATTTAACATTTGACTTATGAGGAAATTTACATATTAACAAATCAATGGCTGAAATGACTCGGTTTTCGAGTTTGCTTGCTTGCTCTTTCCATAATTAATTCTTTTAATTTAAACTGAAAACAAATGCACCAAATAATGCATAAATTACATTTATGTACGTATTGAAAAATTTAAAATTTATTAATTTTGTATTAAACTGTTTAAGCATTTAAATTTTGTGATAGTTCACCAAAGTTTGAATTTGTTCACCAGCTGTTTTTAACAAGGTGTAGCCTCGCATCCTTCTATTGGAAAATTTATCACAATATTCCCTCGTCATGATTTTAAAAAAGGCTTCAGTAACTTTTGGATCGAAGATGCGATCCATCTTCGTCATTGGCAATATGCGCTGTCTTCTATGTTCTGATTACGAAAAACTTTTTTTTTAAAATTACTCTTACATTAAAAATTTGAAACAAAACATTTCCGTTTGTTGCCCTCTACATCCTGATTTTAAGAGAGTTACCTATCGGTCGCAAGCAAAGCGTCCTAGTTACCGAGCATCGATCATACGCATATTACTTTAATCTTTCAAACTCTTCCTACAGATGCCACTGCCAACCAGAGATTTGATTTATTTCTAACAAATCACAATTTTTTGATCTAGTTCTATTATGGTTACATTTTTGAATACATTCTCGTTCGTTTTCTGAAATTTCCTTTTTTAATATATAACACTATCTAAAATTTGTTACACTTTATCCAATGCCTGGCCTTGGCAAAGAAGCCATTCGGCGTCGAGCCTCCCAGTAGAGACGAGACAACTGTGGAGTTATGTTCGCCAGTTCGGGGCACTTTGGCAGATGGTCGCCGTTCATTCTTTCTCCTAGACATATTGGACAGATGTCAGTGTCCACCAGACCAAGACGGTGAAGATGTGCCTAGAGATAATCATGCCCATTACAAGTACGAAATTGTGCGACGGCAGTCGCTCTGCTTAGGTTTCGCGGGAGGCGCATCCAACAGTAACGTTTGCCACTTCTTTCCTCTACTTGCCTCTAGGTGAACTGATTTACTGTGTTGTCTGACTGCAGTTTCTATATGGCTTTTAGCAGATGTTAAGCTGACAAGGGAAGTAGGCTGTTGCATGTTTGCTCCGTCCTTCGCTAATTTGTCGGCTCTCTCATTACCAGAGATTCCCACATGACTAGTGATCCAATGGAGGTGGACAATCCATCCGTCTTCTATGAGTTTCGCGAGACTTTTTTTTCCTTTTAGTGTTAAATGAATAGTAAGTTGCTTATAAACGATTTTACTTTATGGATATTTATATTAGAATTTAATTAATTTGCAAATTGACCGGTGTCGCCTCAATGAACTTGGGGAATGTAACTTCTGCAAGTAGGTTTTGTTTTCACAATATTTGCCTCTGAGCTACATCCTAATGAATTTGTTCATTCCACGTTATTAGTTAGTTCAAATTACATGTTATCAACTTTTAAATATTTTTGAGAAGATTGTACTCCTGCGACTGGACGGAACTGTAACCTCAAATTATTTAGTTTTTTAGTATAAAATTATGTAATTCAAAAAACATGCTTTGTATATTCTAAATTCTTTTAGACAAGCATAAGTTTCATTCTATGTTGCATCCTATTTAACTATATTACAAGAAAACATTTCACCATATTTACTATATATATATATATAGTCTTACTCTAGTCACATAACTGGACAGTGATTTATAAATTTTGAAAATGCTAATAATGTAAATTAGCAAAGAGCTTCAATCAACAATAAACTGAAGTAATACGCGTATATTCTTGTTTATGAATGTTATTTTATTCCACCATACATATTCAACAAGAAAAAATAATTCATCTAAGGATAACTATATATATATATATATATATATATATATATATATATATATATATATATATTGTAATACTTAGATGAATTATTTTTTCTAGTTGAATATGTATGGTGAAATAAAATAACATTCATAAACAAGAATATACGAGTATTACTTCAGTTTATTGTTGATTGAAGCTCTTTGCTAATTTACATTATTAGCATTTTCAAAATTCATAAATCACTGTCCAGTTATGTGACTAGAGTAAGACTGTTGAATATAATTGTACTATGCTCAGTAAACCAGGTCTCAGTTATCTTATTTGTTAGATAAATATACTTTAATTAAACACGTACAAAAAGGATTAAAAATGAATATAATAGAAAACTTGGACATATATAAAAATAAAATTAAGAACACACTAATAGAGGAACAAGTCCAGATTAAATCAAAACATAATACAATCTTTAGCATATTCGATCACATTTTAAAAATAAAAGATTAGGACAAATGGAAATATTAAAGTATATTTATCTAACAGATAAGATAACTGATACCGTTTACTGAGCATAGTACAATTATATTCAACAGTCTTACTCTAGTCACATAACTGGACAGTGATTTATAAATTTTGAAAATGCTAATAATGTAAATTAGCGAAAAGCTTCAATCAACAATAAAATGAAGTAATACGCGTATATTCTTGTTTATGAAAATTATTTTATTTCACCATATATATATAATTTTTAACTTAGAAAAACCAACAAGTCAGAAAACTATATAACCAATGAGTAATAAAAACAAACTGCCTGTGGGATACATATCATTTGAAAATAATCTAAACATATATATATATATATATATATATATATATATATATATATATATATATATATATTTATATTTATATATATATATATATATATATATATATATATATATATATATATATAAAGCCAACTATAGCTACCGCTAACGTAATTGAAAATAATATAATTTTCTCAGTCATAATTTTTAACTTAGAAAAACCAACAAGTCAGAAAACTATATAACCAATGAGTAATAAAAACAAACTGCCTGTGGGATACATATCATTTGAAAATATTCTAAACATATATATATATATATATATATATATATATATATATATATATATATATATAAATATATATATATATATATATATAAATATATATATATATATATATATATATATATATATATATATATATATATAAAGCCAACTATAGCTACCACTAACGTAATTGGAAATAATATAATTTTCTCAGTCATAATTAATAACTTAGAAAAACCAACAAGTCAGAAAACTATATAAACAATGAGTAATAAAAACAAACTGCCTGTGGGATACATATCATTTGAAAATAATCTAAACATATATATATATATATATATATATATATATATATATATATATATATATATATAAAGCCAACTATAGCTACCACTAACGTAATTGGAAATAATATAATTTTCTCAGTCATAATTTTTAACTTAGAAAAACCAACAAGTCAGAAAACTATATAACCAATGAGTAATAAAAACAAACTGCCTGTGGGATACATATCATTTGAAAATAATCTAAACATATATATATATATATATATATATATATATATATATATATATATAAAGCCAACAATAGCTACCACTAACGTAATTGGAAATAATATAATTTTCTCAGTCATAATTTTTAACTTAGAAAAACCAACAAGTCAGAAAACTATATAACCAATGAGTAATAAAAACAAACTGCCTGTGGGATACATATCATTTGAAAATAATCTAAACATATATATATATATATATATATATATATATATATATATATATATATATATATAAAGCCAACTATAGCTACCACTAACGTAATTGGAAATAATATAATTTTCTCAGTCATAATTTTTAACTTAGAAAAACCAACAAGTCAGAAAACTATATAACCAATGAGTAATAAAAACAAACTGCCTGTGGGATACATATCATTTGAAAATAATCTAAACATATATATATATATATATATATATATATATATATATATATATATATATATAAAGCCAAATATAGCTACCACTAACGTAATTGGAAATAATATAATTTTCTCAGTCATAATTTTTAACCTAGAAAAACCAACAAGTCAGAAAACTATATAACCAATGAGTAATAAAAACAAACTGCCTGTGGGATACATATCATTTGAAAATAATCTAAACATATATATATATATATATATATATATATATATATATATATATATATATATATATAAAGCCAACTATAGCTACCACTAACGTAATTGGAAATAATATAATTTTCTCAGTCATAATTAATAACTTAGAAAAACCAACAAGTCAGAAAACTATATAAACAATGAGTAATAAAAACAAACTGCCTGTGGGATACATATCATTTGAAAATAATCTAAACATATATATATATATATATATATATATATATATATATATATATATATATAAAGCCAACTATAGCTACCACTAACGTAATTGGAAATAATATAATTTTCTCAGTCATAATTTTTAACTTAGAAAAACCAACAAGTCAGAAAACTATATAACCAATGAGTAATAAAAACAAACTGCCTGTGGGATACATATCATTTGAAAATAATCTAAACATATATATATATATATATATATATATATATATATATATATATATATATATAAAGCCAACTATAGCTACCACTAACGTAATTGGAAATAATATAATTTTCTCAGTCATAATTTTTAACCTAGAAAAACCAACAAGTCAGAAAACTATATAACCAATGAGTAATAAAAACAAACTGCCTGTGGGATACATATCATTTGAAAATAATCTAAACATATATATATATATATATATATATATATATATATATATATATATAAAGCCAACTATAGCTACCGCTAACGTAATTGGAAATAATATAATTTTCTCAGTCATAATTTTTAACTTAGAAAACCAACAATTCAGAAAACTATATAACCAATGAGTAATAAAAACAAACTGCCTGTGGGATACATATCATTTGAAAATAATCTAAACATATATATATATATATATATATATATATATATATATATATATATATATATATATATAAAGCCAACTATAGCTACCACTAACGTAATTGGAAATAATATAATTTTCTCAGTCATAATTTTTAACTTAGAAAAACCAACAAGTCAGAAAACTATATAACCAATGAGTAATAAAAACAAACTGCCTGTGGGATACATATCATTTGAAAATAATCTAAACATATATATATATATATATATATATATATATATATATATATATATATATATAAAGCCAACTATAGCTACCACTAACGTAATTGGAAATAATATAATTTTCTCAGTCATAATTTTTAACTTAGAAAAACCAACAAGTCAGAAAACTATATAACCAATGAGTAATAAAAACAAACTGCCTGTGGGATACATATCATTTGAAAATAATCTAAACATATATATATATATATATATATATATATATATATATAAAGCCAACAATAGCTACCACTAACGTAATTGGAAATAATATAATTTTCTCAGTCATAATTTTTAACTTAGAAAAACCAACAAGTCAGAAAACTATATAACCAATGAGTAATAAAAACAAACTGCCTGTGGGATACATATCATTTGAAAATAATCTAAACATATATATATATATATATATATATATATATATATATATATATATATATATATATATATATAAAGCCAACTATAGCTACCACTAACGTAATTGGAAATAATATAATTTTCTCAGTCATAATTTTTAACTTAGAAAAACCAACAAGTCAGAAAACTATATAACCAATGAGTAATAAAAACAAACTGCCTGTGGGATACATATCATTTGAAAATAATCTAAACATATATATATATATATATATATATATAAATATATATATATATATAAAGCCAAATATAGCTACCACTAACGTAATTGGAAATAATATAATTTTCTCAGTCATAATTTTTAACCTAGAAAAACCAACAAGTCAGAAAACTATATAACCAATGAGTAATAAAAACAAACTGCCTGTGGGATACATATCATTTGAAAATAATCTAAACATATATATATATATATATATATATATATATATATATATATATATATATATATATAAAGCCAACTATAGCTACCGCAAACGTAATTGGAAATAATATAATTTTCTCAGTCATAATTTTTAACTTAGAAAACCAACAATTCAGAAAACTATATAACCAATGAGTAATAAAAACAAACTGCCTGTGGGATACATATCATTTGAAAATAATCTAAACATATATATATTTATATATATATATATAAAGCCAACTATAGCTACCACTAACGTAATTGGAAATAATATAATTTTCTCAGTCATAATTTTTAACTTAGAAAAACCAACAAGTCAGAAAACTATATAACCAATGAGTAATAAAAACAAACTGCCTGTGGGATACATATCATTTGAAAATAATCTAAACATATATATATATATATATATATATATATATATATATATATATATATATAAAGCCAACTATAGCTACCACTAACGTAATTGGAAATAATATAATTTTCTCAGTCATAATTTTTAACTTAGAAAAACCAACAAGTCAGAAAACTATATAACCAATGAGTAATAAAAACAAACTGCCTGTGGGATACATATCATTTGAAAATAATCTAAACATATATATATATATATATATATATATATATATATATATATATATATATATGTATAAAGCCAACTATAGCTACCACTAACGTAATTGGAAATAATATAATTTTCTCAGTCATAATTTTTAACTTAGAAAAACCAACAATTCAGAAAACTATATAACCAATGAGTAATAAAAACAAACTGCCTGTGGGATTCAAATGATTTGAAAATAATCTAAACATATGTATATATATATATATATATATATATATATATATATATATATATATATATATAAAGCCAACTATAGCTACCACTAACGTAATTGGAAATAATATAATTTTCTCAGTCATAATTTTTAACTTAAAAAACCAACAAGTCAGAAAACTATATAACCAATGAGTAATAAAAACAAACTGCCTGTGGGATACATATCATTTGAAAATAATCTAAACATATATATATATATATATATATATATATATATATATATATATATATAAAGCCAACTATAGCTACCACTAACGTAATTGGAAATAATATAATTTTCTCAGTCATAATTTTTAACTTAGAAAAACCAACAAGTCAGAAAACTATATAACCAATGAGTAATAAAAACAAACTGCCTGTGGGATACATATCATTTGAAAATAAGCTAAACATATATATATATATATATATATATATATATATATATATATATATAAAGCCAACTATAGCTACCACTAACGTAATTGGAAATAATATAATTTTCTCAGTCATAATTTTTAACTTAGAAAAACCAACAAGTCAGAAAACTATATAACCAATGAGTAATAAAAACAAACTGCCTGTGGGATACATATCATTTGAAAATAATCTAAACATATATATATATATAAAGCCAACTATAGCTACCACTAACGTAATTGGAAATAATATAATTTTCTCAGTCATAATTTTTAACTTAGAAAAACCAACAAGTCAGAAAACTATATAACCAATGAGTAATAAAAACAAACTGCCTGTGGGATACATATCATTTGAAAATAATCTAAACATATATATATATATATATATATATATATATATATATATAAAGCCAACTATAGCTACCACTAACGTAATTGGAAATAATATAATTTTCTCAGTCATAATTTTTAACTTAGAAAAACCAACAAGTCAGAAAACTATATAACCAATGAGTAATAAAAACAAACTGCCTGTGGGATACATATCATTTGAAAATAATCTAAACATATATATATATATATATATATATAAAGCCAACTATAGCTACCACTAACGTAATTGGAAATAATATAATTTTCTCAGTCATAATTTTTAACTTAGAAAAACCAACAAGTCAGAAAACTATATAACCAATGAGTAATAAAAACAAACTGCCTGTGGGATACATATCATTTGAAAATAATCTAAACATATATATATATATATATATATATATATATATATATATATATATATAAAGCCAACTATAGCTACCACTAACGTAATTGGAAATAATATAATTTTCTCAGTCATAATTTTTAACTTAGAAAAACCAACAAGTCAGAAAACTATATAACCAATGAGTAATAAAAACAAACTGCCTGTGGGATACATATCATTTGAAAATAATCTAAACATATATATATATATATATATATATATATATATATATATATATATATATAAAGCCAACTATAGCTACCACTAACGTAATTGGAAATAATATAATTTTCTCAGTCATAATTTTTAACTTAGAAAAACCAACAAGTCAGAAAACTATATAACCAATGAGTAATAAAAACAAACTGCCTGTGGGATACATATCATTTGAAAATAATCTAAACATATATATATATATATATATATATATATATATAAAGCCAACTATAGCTACCACTAACGTAATTGGAAATAATATAATTTTCTCAGTCATAATTTTTAACTTAGAAAAACCAACAAGTCAGAAAACTATATAACCAATGAGTAATAAAAACAAACTGCCTGTGGGATACATATCATTTGAAAATAATCTAAACATATATATATATATATATATATATATATATATATATAAAGCCAACTATAGCTACCACTAACGTAATTGGAAATAATATAATTTTCTCAGTCATAATTTTTAACTTAGAAAAACCAACAAGTCAGAAAACTATATAACCAATGAGTAATAAAAACAAACTGCCTGTGGGATACATATCATTTGAAAATAATCTAAACATATATATATATATATATATATATATATATATATATATATATATAAAGCCAACTATAGCTACCACTAACGTAATTGGAAATAATATAATTTTCTCAGTCATAATTTTTAACTTAGAAAAACCAACAAGTCAGAAAACTATATAACCAATGAGTAATAAAAACAAACTGCCTGTGGGATACATATCATTTGAAAATAATCTAAACATATATATATATATATATATATATATAAAGCCAACTATAGCTACCACTAACGTAATTGGAAATAATATAATTTTCTCAGTCATAATTTTTAACTTAGAAAAACCAACAAGTCAGAAAACTATATAACCAATGAGTAATAAAAACAAACTGCCTGTGGGATACATATCATTTGAAAATAATCTAAACATATATATATATATATATATATATATATATATATATATATATAAAGCCAACTATAGCTACCACTAACGTAATTGGAAATAATATAATTTTCTCAGTCATAATTTTTAACTTAGAAAAACCAACAAGTCAGAAAACTATATAACCAATGAGTAATAAAAACAAACTGCCTGTGGGATACATATCATTTGAAAATAATCTAAACATATATATATATATATATATATATATATATATATATATATATATAAAGCCAACTATAGCTACCACTAACGTAATTGGAAATAATATAATTTTCTCAGTCATAATTTTTAACTTAGAAAAACCAACAAGTCAGAAAACTATATAACCAATGAGTAATAAAAACAAACTGCCTGTGGGATACATATCATTTGAAAATAATCTAAACATATATATATATATATATATATATATATATATATATATATATAAAGCCAACTATAGCTACCACTAACGTAATTGGAAATAATATAATTTTCTCAGTCATAATTTTTAACTTAGAAAAACCAACAAGTCAGAAAACTATATAACCAATGAGTAATAAAAACAAACTGCCTGTGGGATACATATCATTTGAAAATAATCTAAACATATATATATATATATATATATATATAAAGCCAACTATAGCTACCACTAACGTAATTGGAAATAATATAATTTTCTCAGTCATAATTTTTAACTTAGAAAAACCAACAAGTCAGAAAACTATATAACCAATGAGTAATAAAAACAAACTGCCTGTGGGATACATATCATTTGAAAATAATCTAAACATATATATATATATATATATATATATATATATAAAGCCAACTATAGCTACCACTAACGTAATTGGAAATAATATAATTTTCTCAGTCATAATTTTTAACTTAGAAAAACCAACAAGTCAGAAAACTATATAACCAATGAGTAATAAAAACAAACTGCCTGTGGGATACATATCATTTGAAAATAATCTAAACATATATATATATATATATATATATATATATATATATATATAAAGCCAACTATAGCTACCACTAACGTAATTGGAAATAATATAATTTTCTCAGTCATAATTTTTAACTTAGAAAAACCAACAAGTCAGAAAACTATATAACCAATGATTAATAAAAACAAACTGCCTGTGGGATACATATCATTTGAAAATAATCTAAACATATATATATATATATATATATATATATATATATATATATATATATATATATATATATATATATATATATATATATAAAGCCAACTATAGCTACCGCTAACGTAATTGGAAATAATATAATTTTCTCAGTCATAATTTTTAACTTAGAAAAACCAACAAGTCAGAAAACTATATAACCAATGAGTAATAAAAACAAACTGCCTGTGGGATACATATCATTTGAAAATAATCTAAACATATCATCCATGTATGCTTTAGATGAAGACTAAAGGTCTGTTAGCATTTTCGTCCTAATTTTATCTCTTTGCCTATGTGATCATTATAGGAGCGGTTCCTCTAATATGTTTGAATGAATTCAAGAGCAACACATTCAGTCAGGCTGCCCTGGTTTTATACCATGTGCCCTACTGCCTGTTAGATCAACCTAAAGGCCACACCACGTGCTATATTCATTGCCAACAGTTGTGACTATATGGAAGCGATGCGGCTTGAATTTAGCTAAGTTTTAAATCATAAACGGGATTGAGATGGGCAACACATTGTAAAAACTAATAAATTTTATACACGTCCGCTCCAGGGGAACCCTTCCTGAATGCAAACATAGAGCAACGTGATGCATGTTTTATTCGTGTATCGAAATTTTCTGTAAACTATTTAGTATAGAAATGTTTTATTTATCGAAAACCGGACACAGAGCACGCTAAATTATTTTTTCACACACGTCTCAACTTTAAGTTATGCAATTTATATATAAATTCATTAAACAGGTATATCGAGACTTTGAAAAACCACTGTTATTGTAAGGGAATTTTACGGACATGACCTGAGCTAAAAGGCATTCACAAAACAAAAAACTTGTTTATAAATAAATAATTGACGAGAAAAGATTGTCACTAAATAAAATCGAAACGGAAATATTCATAACACCCCTTCAAGTAACTCAGTCGTACCAACAAAGAGTGGGTTGTGATGAATGAAAATTAATTAGAATATGAATTTTAAATACAGTTTGTATCAGTCTGTCGATATTTGTTAAAGTTAACTTTGAACCTTGTATTTTTACACCTACAGAATTTATTAACTTCGTTGTAATACGAATTTATAGAAAATAAGTAATTAACTATATTAAGCAGATATTTTTAACAATTCGCTATTACTCTATTAAATGTTGATTTATCTGATCAAAAGTGAGTTTTGAGGCATTTTTTCCAAGGTCTGATGTGGGGATAGACCATGTGGAGGGGATAAATATAACAAAAACATACATACCAGTACTCTAACCACTAAAGCGAAGGAATGCACTCTAAACCGGAACCATTATGCTTATGTGGTAAACAAGTGCCTAAAGTACATTTCTGTTCTACCGTAACAATCTCTAAAGATGAATAATATATTACTCAATAATATATAACAATGTTACAACAAATACTATATAACATTGTATTTGATACTACAACAAAGCAAAGTGACGTCAGTATTGCAACGTTTCTAGGGAAAAGTGTTTTCTCAACCCTAGGACAGAAGGTCAACGGAACTCAGCAAACTACAATGAATATCTCACAGCCTTCCGTTAACATATCCAAGAATCTTGAATAAGGTAAACTTGAAGTAAGCGTTTGGAATTAGATTTAGAGAGTCGGCTCCGCTTACTCTCCACCATTGTACAGCGTATCTAAACTTCTTTTGAAGTATCTTAGTATTGAAATGTTGGATGTATCATTAACTGCACTATAGAGCACGACAAATTGTTTAGCTATATATTTCTCAACTTTAAGTCATGCAAATTCTATACAAATTCATTAAAATGCTATCTCGAGGCTTTTATTGTCCGTGTGCTTTACAGAGATAAACTGACTTTAAATGCAAATATATATATATATATATATATATATATATATATATATATAGAGAGAGAGAGAGAGAGAGAGAGAGAGAGAGAGAAAGAGAGAGAGAGAGAGAGCGAGAAAGAGATGAGGTATAGAAACGTCCCTTTGTTCGTTCTTTGGTCGGTATAGAAACGTCCCTTCCCCGAGAGCCTACTCTCGTATTAACCATAACCTTGTCTTCATTCTTCTGGGGGGTAGCAGATCCTACAACTCAAGGAACAAAATTTTTATTTCTGTCACCACCATTCATGTTTTATATTCCTACCGCCCAAAGCTCTAGCTTTCTTTGCAAGTGGTGGTAACTCGACTTCGCATCGGCCATTCTTTGTTAACGCATGGATGGTTGATGCGACATGAGGATCCACCACTATGTCCGTTTTGTAGAAATAATATTACAATCAAGCATATCCTGCTTGATTGTAATGAGTTGACAAATTTGTATACACGTTACGATCTTCGAGGTAGTTTAAAGGTGGTTTTAAGAGACGATGTCACGGCTATCGACCGTGTCCTCGCTTTCTTATGCCACCTTCATCTATTTAATAATATTTGAATTTTGTATAATGTTAGGTTCTTTAGTTTTAGATAATTACAATTAGTTTTAAACATCTATTTTTTTTTTTTTTTTTTATTAGTTTTATGTAATATTTATTTTAAAAACTTAACTTTAGTTAGGCGATGATAACCTCAATAGGTTTTTCGCCTGAAAAAAAAAAACAAAAAACAAAATAAAAAGCTTTCTTTGCTCTTTCTCAGAGCAAAACGTTAATTCAAAACGTACAGAAGACCAAGAAATCGGTCTTTATATCTTGTATTTTAGAACCACTTCTTGGCTCATAATGCTTTATTGTATATTCTCAACGGTTTTAATATAAGGTGTCAAATTCAAAGGAAATATTATTATTCCTTCTCCTTTTCAAAATTTATTGATTTACGTATTATTGTAACTTGCTGTTGCTGCATTCCGCGTGAAAACAGGCCATGATTACATGGCAGCGAATCTAAATCGCATCAAAGTTCTTCCAACACCACATTGTCAACTGTGCGGCTACACTACAATGGACGCAGAACATCTCGCTGCATGTCCGGCACTTGACCATTCCATTCAAGAAGAAGAAGTATACCGGGCGGCTCGTCTCTACTGGTCAGCGCGTCACCAAATGGCTCAACAGCAAAGGGTGGGCGTTGGCTAGTAAGTAAGTAAATAAGTATTATTGTAACGTTGATCAGTGAATATTGTAAGACATTAGGGTACGTCATAAAAGTAGACTGTTTATACATTAAACAGGTAGGGTAAAGCATCCTATTCTCGCGTGCCTGGTCTTGCATCAAGCATAACCTACTCTAAAAGACATACGCAATACTCAAAATGTATTCATTTATTTACTCAAACGCATTTCAATGACAAAGTAATCATTATCAGTGAGCGTTGCTACTACAAACTCTAACTTACAACTAGGGTGAAAGTAAGGTTACACTTCCGTATTTATACAGTAAGCGTTGCCACGCCCACCTGTCAAAACAACAGTTATTAACATTACTTCGAACATGGTACTTTTAATAGAATTGTTATACCTAACTCGTTAATTACAATAAAATTCTTATCCATACACATATTTACAAATAAACAAAGAACATAAACTCATATTCCTTTCCTTTTGTTCACCTTTCTGACGTTAAAATGTATACATGGCATATTTTCACAATGCCAGCAAATTTAAAGTATCATCGCGTTTGTTAAGACTCCTTTGCTTCTCTATTTTTACACCCTCAGGTATAGTTCTAGTACTGTAGTTTCTCATTTAGGCAATCGGTCAGCAAGCCTGGAAATCAATGGTATGTCCTTTGAAACCAATGTTTTCTGCTTTTGCTTAACTATTCATTATATATATATATATATATATATATATATATATTCAAGATTAAATAATATACATTAATTACAGGAATTAATTTATTGAATAATACACTCAAAGCTTTTCGTTGGTTGACATTACCAACATCCTCAGGAATTACTGAGGATTCCAACCAACGAAAAGCTTTGAGTGTATTATTCAATAAATTAATTCCTGTAATTAGTTTATATTATTTAATCTGGAAAATAATTCTAACAGGAAAACCTATTTGATATTATATATATATATATATATATATATATATATATATATATATATATATATTTGTAGCTTTGCAACACTGTTTTCTTGTATTCACTTATCAGTTTCACTATTTGTACTTAAACAAGAATCTTACTTGGTATTAATACGAGTTAACTTTCAAAGATTGGTCGTATCTCCATCATCGGGCATTTCACACAGCTCGCAGTCTACTACAACCCCCGGCCATAATGGAGATACTACCAATCTTTGAAAGTTAACTCGCATTAATACCTAGTAAGATTCTTGTTTAAGTACATATAGTGAAATTGATATATATATATATATATATATATATATATATATATATATATATATATACATTTGTGATTTCAGCTACGCTGTATATGATATATCCCATGCGATATATGGTTTATGACAGCACGTTAAAGTATTATCACTTTCTAGCGGGATCGTAAAGTTATTTCTACCAGTTATATTCGATTGAAAAATATACGTTGGCCAAATTTTGTGAAGATAAAATGGGTTTCTAATTGTATGATCCCTCAAGTACCTAAGTTTATGTTATTATTGTTGCTTATTATTGTTTGTAGAAAATGCCTCTATGACAATTATTTTTTTTTAGGTATAGTTTTTTGTACATATTATTTTATACCTTTTATTAATTATACCACTTATTATTTTAAGTGTTTACTTTAAATGTGTGAACCATGTATGCAACTTGGACGAACTGATAAATGTTGGTATTCATTTTATAATAATAGCTGTAACTATGTAAAAGCAGTGTGTTTGGTTGTACAAACATTACACCTAGAAAGTTAGATTAATGTATCTTAAGATTAGAAAAGATAGAAATTATTATTATAAGTATTAAATTGGGGCCACGAAATAGTTCATGGTGGTCACAGCCTATAATTACAGTTAGCGGTGGGGAGAGGAAGGTCCTGTAAGGTTACGGGATAGGCTAAGCTAGTACATCAACTCTTCTGTCTGGGTAATGATGGAGAGATAAGATTCAAAGAATAAACGCTCTCCCATTCAATAGGAAAGGTGGACCCGGGTACACCTTCACCTAGGATAAGATGAAATACAGATGTACAGACGTTACACCTATTAAGTTAGATTAATCTATCTTGAGATTAGGAGAGATAGAAATGATAAAAATAGGTTTTAAATTGAGGAATGATGTCTACCTCTTATACTTTTCGATAGAGTAGTAATTTGTAATTGTACATAGAGCAGCGAGATGAAAATATACTGCTGGAAATAATTTTGAAAAATAATAATTAATATTTGTGTTTAAGTAAGTACACATGTGCAGCACATGGAGTGAAACAGCCCGGGGTATTTAGATAAACCAATTAGAATTGAATACAGAAGTAAAATCAGATAAAAACTAAACGAAGTAACGATACATGCTGGATCTTGCCTGAATATAAATTTGAAATCGGATTCCGTGTTTCTTTGAATTGCAAATTGGGTTCGTTTAATTCAAAGAGAAATAACTGCAATGACTCCTTTACGTCTAGCTGCAAGTACCCGTGACGTATTTACACGGGAAGACTGAAGGGGAATTCTGAGAAGCTAACCTTTTTTGCGAATTCAGTTAAGGTATGTAATGACTAGCTTTTGATTCAAGATATTTATACTGACACAAGTTAAGTCTGCACTGCTTGAATGTCTGTATAATTTTAAAAAACGATTTGAAAAAAATGGAAATTTTAAAAGCGATCTACTTAGCGATAGAAATAAGTTGAAATATAATATTGTCAAAAAGGAAATCTGAATAAAATAATGTCTAGCAAGTCCTTGATAATAAAGTGATGTACTAAAAATATCTTATTGAAACTTTTTGAGAATATCTTTTTCTCTAACATGCTTAAGTACTTATTAAGAAACGTAATTTTATAATAGAATTTTATAATTTTAGGAATTTAAGGTAATTATATAAATAAGAAAATAACACAATGTTTACGGTATGGATAAGAAATAAATTAAAAGTATCAAAAGAGTTTATTTTGAAGTAAAGTTGGCCGTTTTGTTTATTTAGGACCTGAGAAATCTGCCTTTATATTCAATATTCAGATCCGCCCTGAGCCGAACTTTTGAGGGAGAAAGCTTTTGCTCTGCCCATTGTATGAATTTAACATTTTCTTATTAATAGAGGCGAAGGTGGTATTATGGGCCATGCATATAATATGGGCCACGTCAATTTTGTTTAATATATGCCACGAATTTTAGCGGTGACAGCTGGAACTACTAGTCCGACTTCTAATAACGGCCTGTAGAGTTTGCTGGATTCGTATCTGTCATGGCGGAGTAGCTGTAGTGGTTGTTGTTTTCGTCGTCAAAAGAAACTTTGTAAGGTGAGTGTTTGATACCTATTATCTTGCCTAAGTTCACTTAGATCTCGCCATTCTTATATCGTGGCATGATACCATTGTTCTAACGATTAATCCAATGTGCTACTGTTGTATTTTAATGAACTTATTATTTAGTAAAGTTGTGTTGTTTACTTGGATCGCGTTTGGGCAATATGGGCCCTCACTTGTGCTGGTAATATGGGCTACCATTATTCAGGGGCCCATATTATAGTCACTACACATTTGGTTTTATTGTTATGTTTCAGAATGCCTCGTAAGGTGCTAGCCCCGAAGCAGAAACAGAAACGACAGATATGGAATAAAGAAGATACGTGCAACGCTCTAAAAGCATTGAAAGAAAAAAAAATGGGGTTAAAAAGAGCCGCACAGGCATATTCTGTGCCGCGCTCCACCCTACAAAGGCTTGCCCGAACTGATCTTCCTGAAAACATAGTTGTTAATATAAAATTGGGTAGAAAACCAATTATGAAACCTGAAATGGAGGATGAACTTGTTCATTATTTACTGGTTATGAAATCAAAGTTGTATGGTCTAACGAGAGATGATATTAGGCGCCTTGCATACCAGCTATGTGAAATGGTGTCAAACATCCATTTACTAGTGATGTGGCAGGACGAGCCTGGTATGATCATTTTATGAACCGTCACAAGGACATCTTATCTGTTCTAAAACCAACTGCCACTTCGTTTTCTCGTGCCAACGGATTTAACAAGGAAGCTGTCCATGGTTTCTTTGATATGCTTGAAGCGGAAATTGACAAACACAAGTATACTTCAGACCGTATATTTAATGTCGATGAAACGGGAATTAGTGTTGTCCAAAGCAAGGTCGCCAGAGTCGTCGGTCTGAAAGGTAAACGTCAAGTGGGAGCCATTAGCTCTGCAGAAAGAGGATCACTTGTTACCATAGTGTGCTGCGTGAGTGCAGCGGGCACTTTTGTGCCCCCTATGTTTATTTTCCCGAGAAAGAACATGACAGATACTTTAATGAAGGGTGCCCCACCAGGGTCTGTCGGAAAATGCCACCCATCAGGATGGATACAGGGAAATTTGTTCACGGAATGGCTGAATCATTTTATTGTCAAAGTAAAACCAACAGAGCAAGATCTGGTGCTCCTTATTCTGGATGGGCACAACTCACATACAAAAAATATTGTTGATATTTCAAAGAGAAATCATATTACAATCATTAGTCTGCCCCCCCATACCACACACAAGATGCAGCCTTTAGACAAAACGTTCATGGGACCATTGAAGCATTACTACAACGAGAACATTCGTGTTTGGATGCGTACTAGTGAAAGACCTCTAGGCCCATATGACGTTGTCGAACTTTTGGGCAATGCATATCTTATGTGTCAAACAGGAGCTATAGCTGTAAATGGTTTTAAGGTTACCGGTATTTACCCCTGCAACCGACACGTATTTAGTGACGCAGATTATGCTCCATCAAAGACCGACGTTGAAGCATTATGCTTAAATGAACTTCGACACAACAAGGGTAGGAACAAAACCAATCAGAAAAGAAGCAAAGGGACGACTAATCAACAAAATGCTGCTGGTAACAATCAGCTACACCTTCCATCCAGCGAGGTTGTTGTCAACAGCATAGCTTCTGCATCCAGCGAGGTGGTTGGCAGCACCATTATAACGTCTGCGGTAATTACAACTTCTCATTCTCATCGAGACTCCACTCCCAGTAGAAAGGACTTGGAAGATGCTGGTCCATCTCGGTATAGGTCTAGCGTGTCTCCAAAAGATATTTTACCTATCCCTCTGGCAAAGAAAAGAGTCACAAATAGAGGGCCAAAAGCTGTCAAAGCTGCGGTAATAACTTCTTCACCGTATAAACAAGCTTTACAAGAAAAAGAAAAACGAAAGGCCGAAAAAGAAGCTTTAAAACGGACAAATCTTGAGAAAAAAGAAAAGACACAAGAAGGGAAATCCGGTGAAACAAAGAAGAGAAGTAGACCTAAACTTTCTGTAAAAAGGAAGCTTATTTGAAGAAGATGATGATTCTGATGAACATTCGGAATTTGATTCGGGAGAATCTGTGATAGAGATGCCGATTGGTGTTATTCCTGATGAGGACGATGCAGTTTGCATTTTTTTGTCAGGTGTATTTTCAAAAGACACCAAAGGGGAACTCTGGATCCAGTGTATCGTGTGTCAAATGTGGCTCACAACGAGTGTGTTGGCTGCGAAATCAATATCTACATATGTGATTTCTGTAAATAGACTAATATTTCAAACTATTCGTTTAGACTATCTTTGTTTTATAGACCACCATCAATAGGATTTTTACATTTGATTTTTTAACACATTAGAATATAGATTTTGGTACTATTTAGTTAATAATTTGTCATTCAGTCTAACAAATGTTTATGTTAATAATAAATACAGTTATAAAATACACTTATTCTTCACTTAATACCTGTATTTTCATGTAATATATCAGGGGCCCATATTACCAGCACATTTGCAATTTCTAGAAAGATGTAAGCTTTTACAATAAAATATTTTTCATGACCTTTTTGACCTCTTAATTATACAAAGATCACTAGTTCATTTAAAGAATATAATAAAGTGCAATCCATGATAATATCTTGCCAATTTAACCGGAAATAAATTGTATGTAAATTAAAAACAAAGTAGGGGCCCATAATACCACCTTTTCCTCTAAGTAAAAGCCTCGTACAAAATGCTTTTGTGTAATATTTCGGAACAAAGTAAAATATTGTTTTACCTCTTTTATTATTTTTTTACTCAATAAACCCAATTCTCAAACAGTGCGTGCTTGTAAGCACACACAACACATCTGGTGTACACAAACTAATTTGCAGTAGACAAGTTTCTACGTAGACTTATTTCATACACGTTACCTTGAGTATAAGGTAACTTGATAAGGCACTTGCAAATCATAGCAATCAATCAACCTGGTTGAACACCTCAAATCCACAAACCACCGTCACTCAAACATACCATGAAATCACAAACTAAATAGAAGAAACAGAACAGTACAAAATATACAAACATTTCAAATTACACTAGACACATATAATCAATGCTCAGTTACAAATGCACACACAAAATGAAGAGATCAAGTTACGCAATACATTCAAATTTTGTATATGTCTGATCTAGTCTAATACTCTAAAATAAGCACAAGCCCGAACAAACATTTTTCTCGTCCTAGGTTTTCTGCCACGGGAAATAGATTTTCACAGGTCTCAACCTTCGGAAAATTCGGGATTCCGCCCCAGGTGCTCCTAGAGTTGCCATGTTACCCCAATGGAAGTCAATTGATATATTTTGTTATCCTTATTTTTAAACAACAGATGATGACCTTGGTCAGCCCTTGGCGCAACAGCAACAATAACTAATATAAACAAAGTATTTCTGCTGATTCATGTATTCAGATTGTCTTCATTTTCGTGCGGGTTTTCCTTCTCAATTATCTTTATTTTTGAGCAGTTTTTTCTTAATTTGACTCAACATCCAATCACCCACAACAAAGTATGGAAAGAAGTTCTGAGGAATCGTTCTAGTGCTCCTTCAATGCCGACAGAAACCCGAACGATTTGGAAGTTGATATGTACGATTAAATACAGCTTAAAATGTGTTTATTTTGTGTATTAAAATACTGTATGAATATTGTGTATATATAAAATGTGTTTCTAATGCTCCTCCAAATGGGAACAAACAATCCGAAAGATTTGAAAGTCGATATGTACGATATGATATACTATTAAATTTGTTCCTATTGTATATTAAAATGTGTTTATTTTGTGTATAGATGATGTGTTTATATTTTGCATAAAATAAATAAATTTGTGTATTTTACTTAACTTACCATAAAAGTCTTGTCTTATTTGACCGAAGCTCGGTCTGCAAATACTACTTTAAAGAAGTAGGGTTACGTATAGGCAGATGAATTTACCTCCCCGAGTTCCTTTATCTCGGTTTTACGTAGGCCTATATGATATCCGTAAATACCTTTCTACGATGGATGGACTTTATATTTTCCCTTCCAACCCCTTCCCTTGTTTCCTTTGACTTTGTCAGAACATACTCTTCAACATAAAGACAAAATATACAAAGGGTGACGGAAGCCATTTTTATATCTGATATTTAGACCACTCTTGATCAATAAACCCTTTGTGGGGATTATTGAGTGAATTCCTGAAAGTAAATTTTTTTTATATTTCGTCGTCGTTCAGAAGAAAAGTAGTTCGTGACGATATTGGTATAATCGAACAGATTATTATGTCTTCCCTTTTACAAATTTAAAAACAGATAAACACATATTTCGATAATAAAGATAGGTTGCTTGGAATAGCATTATAGACCAAGTACGGCTTTAGATGTTGTGAAATGTAAAGAAAAGAAAGATAATAAACTTAGTAAAAGAGAAAGAAGGAGAACGTTACAAAACACTCAAACACGGAACTTAATATAGAGAAATAAAGAAAAGAAAATATATGTTAAATAACACTATATTAAATAAAGGGGAGAGAGTGTGAGCTGCAGTAAAAGCACAAACATGGAACTAAATATAGAGAAATAAAGAAAAGAAAATATATGTTAAATAACACTATATTAAATAAAGGGGAGAGAGTGTGAGCTGCAGTAAAAGCACAAACATGGAACTAAATATAGAGAAATAAAGAAAAGAAAATATATGTTAAATAACACTATATTAAATAAAGGGGAGAGAGTGTGAGCTGCAGTAAAAGCACAAACATGGAACTAAATATAGAGAAATAAAGAAAAGAAAATATATGTTAAATAACACTATATTAAATAAAGGGGAGAGAGTGTGAGCTGCAGTAAAAGCACAAACATGGAACTAAATATAGAAAAATAGAGAAAAGAAAATATATGTTAAATAACACTATATTAAATAAAGGGGAGAGAGTGTGAGCTGCAGTAAAAGCACAAACATGAAACTTAATATAGAAAAATAAAGAAAAGAAAATATATGTTAAATAACACTATATTAAATAAAGGGGAGAGAGTGTAAGCTGCAGTAAAAGCACAACATGGAACTAAATATAGAAAAATAAAGAAAAGAAAATATATGTTTAATAACACTGTATTAAATAAAGGGGAGAGAGTGTGAGCTGCAGTAAAAGCACAAACATGAAACTTAATATAGAAAAATAAAGAAAAGAAAATATATGTTAAATAACACTGTATTAAATAAAGGGGGAGAGTGTAAGCTGCAGTAAAAGCACAACATGGAACTAAATATAGAAAAATAAAGAAAAGAAAATATATGTTAAATAACACTGTATTAAATAAAGGGGAGAGAGTGTGAGCTGCAGTAAAAGCACAAACATGAAACTTAATATAGAAAAATAAAGAAAAGAAAATATATGTTAAATAACACTGTATTAAATAAAGGGGAGAGAGTGTAAGCTGCAGTAAAAGCACAACATGGAACTAAATATAGAAAAATAAAGAAAAGAAAATATATGTTAAATAACACTGTATTAAATAAAGGGGAGAGAGTGTAAGCTGCAGTAAAAGCACAAACATGGAACTAAATATAGAAAAATAAAGAAAAGAAAATATATGTTAAATAACACTGTATTAAATAAAGGGGAGAGAGTGTGAGCTGCAGTAAAAGCACAAACATGGAACTAAATATAGAAAAATAGAGAAAAGAAAATATATGTTAAATAACACTGTATTAAATAAAGGGGAGAGAGTGTGAGCTGCAGTAAAAGCACAAACATGGAACTAAATATAGAAAAATAGAGAAAAGAAAATATATGTTAAATAACACTGTATTAAATAAAGGGGAGAGAGTGTAAGCTGCAGTAAAAGCACAAACATGGAACTAAATATAGAGAAATAAAGAAAAGAAAATATATGTTAAATAACACTGTATTAAATAAAGGGGAGAGAGTGTGAGCTGCAGTAAAAGCACAAACATGGAACTAAATATAGAAAAATAGAGAAAAGAAAATATATGTTAAATAACACTGTATTAAATAAAGGGGAGAGAGTGTGAGCTGCAGTAAAAGCACAAACATGGAACTAAATATAGAAAAATAGAGAAAAGAAAATATATGTTAAATAACACTGTATTAAATAAAGGGGAGAGAGTGTGAGCTGCAGTAAAAGCACAAACATGGAACTAAATATAGAAAAATAGAGAAAAGAAAATATATGTTAAATAACACTGTATTAAATAAAGGGGAGAGAGTGTAAGCTGCAGTAAAAGCACAACATGGAACTAAATATAGAAAAATAAAGAAAAGAAAATATATGTTAAATAACACTGTATTAAATAAAGGGGAGAGAGTGTGAGCTGCAGTAAAAGCACAAACATGAAACTTAATATAGAAAAATAAAGAAAAGAAAATATATGTTAAATAACACTGTATTAAATAAAGGGGAGAGAGTGTAAGCTGCAGTAAAAGCACAACATGGAACTAAATATAGAAAAATAAAGAAAAGAAAATATATGTTAAATAACACTGTATTAAATAAGGGGGAGAGAGTGTAAGCTGCAGTAAAAGCACAAACATGGAACTAAATATAGAAAAATAAAGAAAAGAAAATATATGTTAAATAACACTGTATTAAATAAAGGGGAAAGAGTGTGAGCTGCAGTAAAAGCACAAACATGGAACTAAATATAGAAAAATAGAGAAAAGAAAATATATGTTAAATAACACTGTATTAAATAAAGGGGAGAGAGTGTGAGCTGCAGTAAAAGCACAAACATGGAACTAAATATAGAAAAATAGAGAAAAGAAAATATATGTTAAATAACACTGTATTAAATAAAGGGGAGAGAGTGTAAGCTGCAGTAAAAGCACAAACATGGAACTAAATATAGAGAAATAAAGAAAAGAAAATATATGTTAAATAACACTGTATTAAATAAAGGGGAGAGAGTGTGAGCTGCAGTAAAAGCACAAACACGGAACTAAATATAGAAAAATAAAGAAAAGAAAATATATGTTAAATAACACTGTATTAAATAAAGGGGAGAGAGTATGAGCTGCAGTAAAAGCACAAACATGAAACTAAATATAGAAAAATAAAGAAAAGAAAATATATGTTAAATAACACTGTATTAAATAAAGGGGAGAGAGTGTGAGCTGCAGTAAAAGCACAAACACGGAACTAAATATAGAAAAATAAAGAAAAGAAAATATATGTTAAATAACACTGTATTAAATAAAGGGGAGAGAGTATGAGCTGCAGTAAAAGCACAACATGGAACTAAATATAGAAAAATAGAGAAAAGAAAATATATGTTAAATAACACTGTATTAAATAAAGGGGAGAGAGTGTGAGCTGCAGTAAAAGCACAAATATGGAACTAAATATAGAAAAATAGAGAAAAGAAAATATATGTTAAATAACACTGTATTAAATAAAGGGGAGAGAGTGTGAGCTGCAGTAAAAGCACAAACATGAAACTAAATATAGAAAAATAGAGAAAAGAAAATATATGTTAAATAACACTGTATTAAATAAAGGGGAGAGAGTGTGAGCTGCAGTAAAAGCACAAACATGGAACTAAATATAGAAAAATAGAGAAAAGAAAATATATGTTAAATAACACTGTATTAAATAAAGGGGAGAGAGTGTGAGCTGCAGTAAAAGCACAAACATGGAACTAAATATAGAAAAATAAAGAAAAGAAAATATATGTTAAATAACACTGTATTAAATAAAGGGGAGAGAGTGTAAGCTGCAGTAAAAGCACAAACACGGAACTAAATATAGAAAAATAAAGAAAAGAAAATATATGTTAAATAACACTGTATTAAATAAAGAGGAGAGAGTGTGAGCTGCAGTAAAAGCACAAACATGGAACTAAATATAGAAAAATAAAGAAAAGAAAATATATGTTAAATAACACTATATTAAATAAAGGGGAGAGAGTGTAAGCTGCAGTAAAAGCACAAACATGGAAGTAAATATAGAAAAATAAAGAAAAGAAAATATATGTTAAATAACACTGTATTAAATAAAGGGGAGAGAGTGTGAGCTGCAGTAAAAGCACAAACATGGAACTAAATATAGAAAAATAGAGAAAAGAAAATATATGTTAAATAACACTGTATTAAATAAAGGGGAGAGAGTGTAAGCTGCAGTAAAAGCACAACATGGAACTAAATATAGAAAAATAAAGAAAAGAAAATATATGTTAAATAACACTGTATTAAATAAGGGGGAGAGAGTGTAAGCTGCAGTAAAAGCACAAACATGGAACTAAATATAGAAAAATAGAGAAAAGAAAATATATGTTAAATAACACTGTATTAAATAAAGGGGAGAGAGTGTAAGCTGCAGTAAAAGCACAACATGGAACTAAATATAGAAAAATAAAGAAAAAAAAATATATGTTAAATAACACTGTATTAAATAAGGGGGAGAGAGTGTAAGCTGCAGTAAAAGCACAAACATGGAACTAAATATAGAAAAATAGAGAAAAGAAAATATATGTTAAATAACACTGTATTAAATAAAGGGGAGAGAGTGTGAGCTGCAGTAAAAGCACAAACATGGAACTAAATATAGAGAAATAAAGAAAAGAAAATATATGTTAAATAACACTATATTAAATAAAGGGGAGAGAGTGTGAGCTGCAGTAAAAGCACAAACATGGAACTAAATATAGAAAAATAGAGAAAAGAAAATATATGTTAAATAACACTATATTAAATAAAGGGGAGAGAGTGTGAGCTGCAGTAAAAGCACAAACATGAAACTTAATATAGAAAAATAAAGAAAAGAAAATATATGTTAAATAACACTATATTAAATAAAGGGGAGAGAGTGTAAGCTGCAGTAAAAGCACAACATGGAACTAAATATAGAAAAATAAAGAAAAGAAAATATATGTTTAATAACACTGTATTAAATAAAGGGGAGAGAGTGTGAGCTGCAGTAAAAGCACAAACATGAAACTTAATATAGAAAAGTAAAGAAAAGAAAATATATGTTAAATAACACTGTATTAAATAAAGGGGGAGAGTGTAAGCTGCAGTAAAAGCACAACATGGAACTAAATATAGAAAAATAAAGAAAAGAAAATATATGTTAAATAACACTGTATTAAATAAAGGGGAGAGAGTGTGAGCTGCAGTAAAAGCACAAACATGAAACTTAATATAGAAAAATAAAGAAAAGAAAATATATGTTAAATAACACTGTATTAAATAAAGGGGAGAGAGTGTAAGCTGCAGTAAAAGCACAACATGGAACTAAATATAGAAAAATAAAGAAAAGAAAATATATGTTAAATAACACTGTATTAAATAAAGGGGAGAGAGTGTAAGCTGCAGTAAAAGCACAAACATGGAACTAAATATAGAAAAATAAAGAAAAGAAAATATATGTTAAATAACACTGTATTAAATAAAGGGGAGAGAGTGTGAGCTGCAGTAAAAGCACAAACATGGAACTAAATATAGAAAAATAGAGAAAAGAAAATATATGTTAAATAACACTGTATTAAATAAAGGGGAGAGAGTGTGAGCTGCAGTAAAAGCACAAACATGGAACTAAATATAGAAAAATAGAGAAAAGAAAATATATGTTAAATAACACTGTATTAAATAAAGGGGAGAGAGTGTAAGCTGCAGTAAAAGCACAAACATGGAACTAAATATAGAGAAATAAAGAAAAGAAAATATATGTTAAATAACACTGTATTAAATAAAGGGGAGAGAGTGTGAGCTGCAGTAAAAGCACAAACATGGAACTAAATATAGAAAAATAGAGAAAAGAAAATATATGTTAAATAACACTGTATTAAATAAAGGGGAGAGAGTGTGAGCTGCAGTAAAAGCACAAACATGGAACTAAATATAGAAAAATAGAGAAAAGAAAATATATGTTAAATAACACTGTATTAAATAAAGGGGAGAGAGTGTGAGCTGCAGTAAAAGCACAAACATGGAACTAAATATAGAAAAATAGAGAAAAGAAAATATATGTTAAATAACACTGTATTAAATAAAGGGGAGAGAGTGTAAGCTGCAGTAAAAGCACAACATGGAACTAAATATAGAAAAATAAAGAAAAGAAAATATATGTTAAATAACACTGTATTAAATAAAGGGGAGAGAGTGTGAGCTGCAGTAAAAGCACAAACATGAAACTTAATATAGAAAAATAAAGAAAAGAAAATATATGTTAAATAACACTGTATTAAATAAAGGGGAGAGAGTGTAAGCTGCAGTAAAAGCACAACATGGAACTAAATATAGAAAAATAAAGAAAAGAAAATATATGTTAAATAACACTGTATTAAATAAGGGGGAGAGAGTGTAAGCTGCAGTAAAAGCACAAACATGGAACTAAATATAGAAAAATAAAGAAAAGAAAATATATGTTAAATAACACTGTATTAAATAAAGGGGAAAGAGTGTGAGCTGCAGTAAAAGCACAAACATGGAACTAAATATAGAAAAATAGAGAAAAGAAAATATATGTTAAATAACACTGTATTAAATAAAGGGGAGAGAGTGTGAGCTGCAGTAAAAGCACAAACATGGAACTAAATATAGAAAAATAGAGAAAAGAAAATATATGTTAAATAACACTGTATTAAATAAAGGGGAGAGAGTGTAAGCTGCAGTAAAAGCACAAACATGGAACTAAATATAGAGAAATAAAGAAAAGAAAATATATGTTAAATAACACTGTATTAAATAAAGGGGAGAGAGTGTGAGCTGCAGTAAAAGCACAAACACGGAACTAAATATAGAAAAATAAAGAAAAGAAAATATATGTTAAATAACACTGTATTAAATAAAGGGGAGAGAGTATGAGCTGCAGTAAAAGCACAAACATGAAACTAAATATAGAAAAATAAAGAAAAGAAAATATATGTTAAATAACACTGTATTAAATAAAGGGGAGAGAGTGTGAGCTGCAGTAAAAGCACAAACACGGAACTAAATATAGAAAAATAAAGAAAAGAAAATATATGTTAAATAACACTGTATTAAATAAAGGGGAGAGAGTATGAGCTGCAGTAAAAGCACAACATGGAACTAAATATAGAAAAATAGAGAAAAGAAAATATATGTTAAATAACACTGTATTAAATAAAGGGGAGAGAGTGTGAGCTGCAGTAAAAGCACAAATATGGAACTAAATATAGAAAAATAGAGAAAAGAAAATATATGTTAAATAACACTGTATTAAATAAAGGGGAGAGAGTGTGAGCTGCAGTAAAAGCACAAACATGAAACTAAATATAGAAAAATAGAGAAAAGAAAATATATGTTAAATAACACTGTATTAAATAAAGGGGAGAGAGTGTGAGCTGCAGTAAAAGCACAAACATGGAACTAAATATAGAAAAATAGAGAAAAGAAAATATATGTTAAATAACACTGTATTAAATAAAGGGGAGAGAGTGTGAGCTGCAGTAAAAGCACAAACATGGAACTAAATATAGAAAAATAAAGAAAAGAAAATATATGTTAAATAACACTGTATTAAATAAAGGGGAGAGAGTGTAAGCTGCAGTAAAAGCACAAACACGGAACTAAATATAGAAAAATAAAGAAAAGAAAATATATGTTAAATAACACTGTATTAAATAAAGAGGAGAGAGTGTGAGCTGCAGTAAAAGCACAAACATGGAACTAAATATAGAAAAATAAAGAAAAGAAAATATATGTTAAATAACACTATATTAAATAAAGGGGAGAGAGTGTAAGCTGCAGTAAAAGCACAAACATGGAAGTAAATATAGAAAAATAAAGAAAAGAAAATATATGTTAAATAACACTGTATTAAATAAAGGGGAGAGAGTGTGAGCTGCAGTAAAAGCACAAACATGGAACTAAATATAGAAAAATAGAGAAAAGAAAATATATGTTAAATAACACTGTATTAAATAAAGGGGAGAGAGTGTAAGCTGCAGTAAAAGCACAACATGGAACTAAATATAGAAAAATAAAGAAAAGAAAATATATGTTAAATAACACTGTATTAAATAAGGGGGAGAGAGTGTAAGCTGCAGTAAAAGCACAAACATGGAACTAAATATAGAAAAATAGAGAAAAGAAAATATATGTTAAATAACACTGTATTAAATAAAGGGGAGAGAGTGTAAGCTGCAGTAAAAGCACAACATGGAACTAAATATAGAAAAATAAAGAAAAAAAAATATATGTTAAATAACACTGTATTAAATAAGGGGGAGAGAGTGTAAGCTGCAGTAAAAGCACAAACATGGAACTAAATATAGAAAAATAAAGAAAAGAAAATATATGTTAAATAACACTGTATTAAATAAAGGGGAGAGAGTGTGAGCTGCAGTAAAAGCACAACATGGAACTAAATATAGAAAAATAAAGAAAAGAAAATATATGTTAAATAACACTGTATTAAATAAAGGGGAGAGAGTGTGAGCTGCAGTAAAAGCACAAACATGGAACTAAATATAGAAAAATAGAGAAAAGAAAATATATGTTAAATAACACTGTATTAAATAAAGGGGAGAGAGTGTAAGCTGCAGTAAAAGCACAACATGGAACTAAATATAGAAAAATAAAGAAAAGAAAATATATGTTAAATAACACTGTATTAAATAAGGGGGAGAGAGTGTAAGCTGCAGTAAAAGCACAAACATGGAACTAAATATAGAAAAATAGAGAAAAGAAAATATATGTTAAATAACACTGTATTAAATAAAGGGGAGAGAGTGTAAGCTGCAGTAAAAGCACAACATGGAACTAAATATAGAAAAATAAAGAAAAGAAAATATATGTTAAATAACACTGTATTAAATAAGGGGGAGAGAGTGTAAGCTGCAGTAAAAGTACAAACATGGAACTAAATATAGAAAAATAAAGAAAAGAAAATATATGTTAAATAACACTGTATTAAATAAAGGGGAGAGAGTGTGAGCTGCAGTAAAAGCACAACATGGAACTAAATATAGAAAAATAAAGAAAAGAAAATATATGTTAAATAACACTGTATTAAATAAGGGGGAGAGAGTGTAAGCTGCAGTAAAAGCACAAACATGGAACTAAATATAGAAAAATAAAGAAAAGAAAATATATGTTAAATAACACTGTATTAAATAAAGGGGAGAGAGTGTGAGCTGCAGTAAAAGCACAACATGGAACTAAATATAGAAAAATAAAGAAAAGTAAATATATGTTAAATAACACTGTATTAAATAAGGGGGAGAGAGTATAAGCTGCAGTAAAAGCACAAACATGGAACTAAATATAGAAAAATAAAGAAAAGAAAATATATGTTAAATAACACTGTATTAAATAAAGGGGAGAGAGTGTGAGCTGCAGTAAAAGCACAACATGGAACTAAATATAGAAAAATAAAGAATAGAAAATATATGTTAAATAACACTGTATTAAATAAGGGGGAGAGAGTGTAAGCTGCAGTAAAAGCACAAACATGGAACTAAATATAGAAAAATAAAGAAAAGAAAATATATGTTAAATAACACTGTATTAAATAAGGGGGAGAGAGTGTAAGCTGCAGTAAAAGCACAACATGGAACTAAATATAGAAAAATAAAGAAAAGAAAATATATGTTAAATAACACTGTATTAAATAAGGGGGAGAGAGTGTAAGCTGCAGTAAAAGCACAAACATGGAACTAAATATAGAAAAATAAAGAAAAGAAAATATATGTTAAATAACACTGTATTAAATAAAGGGGAAAGAGTGTGAGCTGCAGTAAAAGCACAAACATGGAACTAAATATAGAAAAATAGAGAAAAGAAAATATATGTTAAATAACACTGTATTAAATAAAGGGGAGAGAGTGTGAGCTGCAGTAAAAGCACAAACATGGAACTAAATATAGAAAAATAGAGAAAAGAAAATATATGTTAAATAACACTGTATTAAATAAAGGGGAGAGAGTGTAAGCTGCAGTAAAAGCACAAACATGGAACTAAATATAGAGAAATAAAGAAAAGAAAATATATGTTAAATAACACTGTATTAAATAAAGGGGAGAGAGTGTGAGCTGCAGTAAAAGCACAAACACGGAACTAAATATAGAAAAATAAAGAAAAGAAAATATATGTTAAATAACACTGTATTAAATAAAGGGGAGAGAGTATGAGCTGCAGTAAAAGCACAAACATGAAACTAAATATAGAAAAATAAAGAAAAGAAAATATATGTTAAATAACACTGTATTAAATAAAGGGGAGAGAGTGTGAGCTGCAGTAAAAGCACAAACACGGAACTAAATATAGAAAAATAGAGAAAAGAAAATATATGTTAAATAACACTGTATTAAATAAAGGGGAGAGAGTATGAGCTGCAGTAAAAGCACAACATGGAACTAAATATAGAAAAATAGAGAAAAGAAAATATATGTTAAATAACACTGTATTAAATAAAGGGGAGAGAGTGTGAGCTGCAGTAAAAGCACAAATATGGAACTAAATATAGAAAAATAGAGAAAAGAAAATATATGTTAAATAACACTGTATTAAATAAAGGGGAGAGAGTGTGAGCTGCAGTAAAAGCACAAACATGGAACTAAATATAGAAAAATAGAGAAAAGAAAATATATGTTAAATAACACTGTATTAAATAAAGGGGAGAGAGTGTGAGCTGCAGTAAAAGCACAAACATGGAACTAAATATAGAAAAATAAAGAAAAGAAAATATATGTTAAATAACACTGTATTAAATAAAGGGGAGAGAGTGTAAGCTGCAGTAAAAGCACAAACACGGAACTAAATATAGAAAAATAAAGAAAAGAAAATATATGTTAAATAACACTGTATTAAATAAAGGGGAGAGAGTGTGAGCTGCAGTAAAAGCACAAACATGGAACTAAATATAGAAAAATAAAGAAAAGAAAATATATGTTAAATAACACTATATTAAATAAAGGGGAGAGAGTGTGAGCTGCAGTAAAAGCACAAACATGGAAGTAAATATAGAAAAATAAAGAAAAGAAAATATATGTTAAATAACACTGTATTAAATAAAGGGGAGAGAGTGTGAGCTGCAGTAAAAGCACAAACATGGAACTAAATATAGAAAAATAGAGAAAAGAAAATATATGTTAAATAACACTGTATTAAATAAAGGGGAGAGAGTGTAAGCTGCAGTAAAAGCACAACATGGAACTAAATATAGAAAAATAAAGAAAAGAAAATATATGTTAAATAACACTGTATTAAATAAGGGGGAGAGAGTGTAAGCTGCAGTAAAAGCACAAACATGGAACTAAATATAGAAAAATAGAGAAAAGAAAATATATGTTAAATAACACTGTATTAAATAAAGGGGAGAGAGTGTAAGCTGCAGTAAAAGCACAACATGGAACTAAATATAGAAAAATAAAGAAAAGAAAATATATGTTAAATAACACTGTATTAAATAAGGGGGAGAGAGTGTAAGCTGCAGTAAAAGCACAAACATGGAACTAAATATAGAAAAATAAAGAAAAGAAAATATATGTTAAATAACACTGTATTAAATAAAGGGGAGAGAGTGTGAGCTGCAGTAAAAGCACAACATGGAACTAAATATAGAAAAATAAAGAAAAGAAAATATATGTTAAATAACACTGTATTAAATAAAGGGGAGAGAGTGTGAGCTGCAGTAAAAGCACAAACATGGAACTAAATATAGAAAAATAGAGAAAAGAAAATATATGTTAAATAACACTGTATTAAATAAAGGGGAGAGAGTGTAAGCTGCAGTAAAAGCACAACATGGAACTAAATATAGAAAAATAAAGAAAAGAAAATATATGTTAAATAACACTGTATTAAATAAGGGGGAGAGAGTGTAAGCTGCAGTAAAAGCACAAACATGGAACTAAATATAGAAAAATAGAGAAAAGAAAATATATGTTAAATAACACTGTATTAAATAAAGGGGAGAGAGTGTAAGCTGCAGTAAAAGCACAACATGGAACTAAATATAGAAAAATAAAGAAAAGAAAATATATGTTAAATAACACTGTATTAAATAAGGGGGAGAGAGTGTAAGCTGCAGTAAAAGCACAAACATGGAACTAAATATAGAAAAATAAAGAAAAGAAAATATATGTTAAATAACACTGTATTAAATAAAGGGGAGAGAGTGTGAGCTGCAGTAAAAGCACAACATGGAACTAAATATAGAAAAATAAAGAAAAGAAAATATATGTTAAATAACACTGTATTAAATAAGGGGGAGAGAGTGTAAGCTGCAGTAAAAGCACAAACATGGAACTAAATATAGAAAAATAAAGAAAAGAAAATATATGTTAAATAACACTGTATTAAATAAAGGGGAGAGAGTGTGAGCTGCAGTAAAAGCACAACATGGAACTAAATATAGAAAAATAAAGAAAAGTAAATATATGTTAAATAACACTGTATTAAATAAGGGGGAGAGAGTATAAGCTGCAGTAAAAGCACAAACATGGAACTAAATATAGAAAAATAAAGAAAAGAAAATATATGTTAAATAACACTGTATTAAATAAAGGGGAGAGAGTGTGAGCTGCAGTAAAAGCACAACATGGAACTAAATATAGAAAAATAAAGAATAGAAAATATATGTTAAATAACACTGTATTAAATAAGGGGGAGAGAGTGTAAGCTGCAGTAAAAGCACAAACATGGAACTAAATATAGAAAAATAAAGAAAAGAAAATATTTGTTAAATAACACTGTATTAAATAAAGGGGAGAGAGTGTGAGCTGCAGTAAAAGCACAACATGGAACTAAATATAGAAAAATAAAGAAAAGAAAATATATGTTAAATAACACTGTATTAAATAAGGGGGAGAGAGTGTAAGCTGCAGTAAAAGCACAAACATGGAACTAAATATAGAAAAATAAAGAAAAGAAAATATATGTTAAATAACACTGTATTAAATAAGGGGGAGAGAGTGTAAGCTGCAGTAAAAGCACAAACATGGAACTAAATATAGAAAAATAAAGAAATGAAAATATATGTTAAATAACACTGTATTAAATAAGGGGGAGAGAGTGTAAGCTGCAGTAAAAGCACAAACATGGAACTAAATATAGAAAAATAATGAAAAGAAAATATATGTTAAATAACACTGTATTAAATAAGGGGGAGAGAGTGTGAGCTGCAGTAAAAGCACAACATGGAACTAAATATAGAAAAATAAAGAAAAGAAAATATATGTTAAATAACACTGTATTAAATAAGGGGGAGAGAGTGTAAGCTGCAGTAAAAGCACAAACATGGAACTAAATATAGAAAAATAAAGAAAAGAAAATATATGTTAAATAACACTGTATTAAATAAGGGGGAGAGAGTGTAAGCTGCAGTAAAAGCACAATCATGGAACTAAATATAGAAAAATAAAGAAAAGAAAATATATGTTAAATAACACTGTATTAAATAAAGGGGAGAGAGTGTGAGCTGCAGTAAAAGCACAACATGGAACTAAATATAGAAAAATAGAGAAAAGAAAATATATGTTAAATAACACTGTATTAAATAAAGGGGAGAGAGTGTGAGCTGCAGTAAAAGCACAACGTGGAACTAAATATAGAAAAATAAAGAAAAGAAAATATATGTTAAATAACACTGTATTAAATAAGGGGGAGAGAGTGTAAGCTGCAGTAAAAGCACAAACATGGAACTAAATATAGAAAAATAGAGAAAAGAAAATATATGTTAAATAACACTGTATTAAATAAGGGGGAGAGAGTGTAAGCTGCAGTAAAAGCACAAACATGGAACTAAATATAGAAAAATAAAGAAAAGAAAATATATGTTAAATAACACTGTATTAAATAAGGGGGAGAGAGTGTAAGCTGCAGTAAAAGCACAAACATGGAACTAAATATAGAAAAATAGAGAAAAGAAAATATATGTTAAATAACACTGTATTAAATAAGGGGGAGAGAGTGTAAGCTGCAGTAAAAGCACAAACATGGAACTAAATATAGAAAAATAAAGAAAAGAAAATATATGTTAAATAACACTGTATTAAATAAGGGGGAGAGAGTGTAAGCTGCAGTAAAAGCACAAACATGGAACTAAATATAGAAAAATAAAGAAAAGAAAATATATGTTAAATAACACTGTATTAAATAAAGGGGAGAGAGTGTGAGCTGCAGTAAAAGCACAACATGGAACTAAATATAGAAAAATAAAGAAAAGAAAATATATGTTAAATAACACTGTATTAAATAAGGGGGAGAGAGTGTAAGCTGCAGTAAAAGCACAAACATGGAACTAAATATAGAAAAATAAAGAAAAGAAAATATATGTTAAATAACACTGTATTAAATAAAGGGGAGAGAGTGTGAGCTGCAGTAAAAGCACAACATGGAACTAAATATAGAAAAATAAAGAAAAGAAAATATATGTTAAATAACACTGTATTAAATAAGGGGGAGAGAGTGTAAGCTGCAGTAAAAGCACAAACATGGAACTAAATATAGAAAAATAGAGAAAAGAAAATATATGTTAAATAACACTGTATTAAATAAGGGGGAGAGAGTGTAAGCTGCAGTAAAAGCACAAACATGGAACTAAATATAGAAAAATAAAGAAAAGAAAATATATGTTAAATAACACTGTATTAAATAAGGGGGAGAGAGTGTAAGCTGCAGTAAAAGCACAAACATGGAACTAAATATAGAAAAATAGAGAAAAGAAAATATATGTTAAATAACACTGTATTAAATAAGGGGGAGAGAGTGTAAGCTGCAGTAAAAGCACAAACATGGAACTAAATATAGAAAAATAAAGAAAAGAAAATATATGTTAAATAACACTGTATTAAATAAGGGGGAGAGAGTGTAAGCTGCAGTAAAAGCACAAACATGGAACTAAATATAGAAAAATAAAGAAAAGAAAATATATGTTAAATAACACTGTATTAAATAAAGGGGAGAGAGTGTGAGCTGCAGTAAAAGCACAACATGGAACTAAATATAGAAAAATAAAGAAAAGAAAATATATGTTAAATAACACTGTATTAAATAAGGGGGAGAGAGTGTAAGCTGCAGTAAAAGCACAAACATGGAACTAAATATAGAAAAATAGAGAAAAGATAATATATGTTAAATAACACTGTATTAAATAAGGGGGAGAGAGTGTAAGCTGCAGTAAAAGCACAAACATGGAACTAAATATAGAAAAATAGAGAAAAGAAAATATATGTTAAATAACACTGTATTAAATAAAGGGGAGAGAGTGTGAGCTGCAGTAAAAGCACAACATGGAACTAAATATAGAAAAATAAAGAAAAGAAAATATATGTTAAATAACACTGTATTAAATAAGGGGGAGAGAGTGTAAGCTGCAGTAAAAGCACAAACATGGAACTAAATATAGAAAAATAGAGAAAAGAAAATATACGTTAAATAACACTGTATTAAATAAAGGGGAGAGAGTATGAGCTGCAGTAAAAGCACAAACAAGTAATATAAACAAACTGTTTTTAATATTCCATTTTTACTTAGGTCAACAAAGAAAAGTTATATTTTAGTTACTTATTATTAAATAATTACAAATATTCAAATAAAGTAACATAAACTATGCGTTAAAACACCTGTTCTAACAATAAATATTACATACAATCTCTAACCACAAATATTTTCTCGGCAGTTTTCTACTCTACGTCAGTTACGAGTAGAGGCCGCGACCTACTGGGGGGGGGGGGGAGAAGGGGCAAGTGGTTTGTTTATCATTATAAATAAGGTAACTGTGTAGAGTTAGCCACACATTACTGTGTATTGTTATGTCTATGAGGGTGGTTATTTTGTAACCGAAATGTACATAAGACTAGAGTAAAAATATTTTTGGTTAGAGGTTGTGTGTATTATTTAATAAAACAAACCACAGTAATTTATTGCAATTAGTTAGTAACCTGCTCCACCACGTAACCTATAACACAAAATCAGTTTCTATAAGAAATCATATTTTTATGTTATCACTTATTTTAAGATAAATGAAACGAAATACTATATTGTATACCTTCTTCCTTTTGTGAAAAGTTTCCCCCCTTATAAAACTAAAGTAATTAATTATATTTAATTGAAGAATTATTATTTGAAAAAAGCTGTATTAACGTCAAGTGTCATCCCCTACATGTTTAAGAAAATGTATTCGAATTTGATAGGATGCATAAAATGTAATTTGCTAACCACTTAGCCACTTAAAGTACATAAGTGTTATAATTATATCAACCACTTGAAATACTTATTTTACTAGTAAGTATTTATTAAAAATTCAAAGAAGATATATAGGAAGAGTTACAACAATAGTAGATGTTGAAAAAAACTACCTACATCTTTCCGTAACATATCTTCACATTGGAGCATCCCAGGGGGCGTTTAATTTTCTTGCAAGAAACCGACGAAACTTTCTACATTATATTTCAAGGAAGTGTTACTCAGCATCCACACATTCTCATGAGACAAATGTAAGGCGTGAAAGCATATGAAGCACATGTGCCGTGTAAAGTAGTGTTTACCGTAAGGTTATACTTGAAAATCATTTCTGTACGTTTATATTTACTTCGCTTTATACATTAAACATAGGTTTTTACGTTTATTATCAATTCCTTTTTATAATTCATTTCATACACTTATGCTTCTACATAAAGCTTGATCTGTTATACATCTCCTAAGGGTTTATACTCTCATTGCTTTTAACGGATTCAAATCTTAATTTTGCGTGACTTGAGGCACTGTTTACAACAAGCAAACAAAAACCGCATTTGCAAACTTAAAGCGTGGTCATTGAATTTTATGCCTATGCTAATGAATTCTTTCTCTTATCTCGGTAATAAATAAAAATTAATATAAACATAAAAGGGTTTTTCCTATTTGTAATTAATTTATAAATGCATTTAAACTTTCACTTCATAAACAAAAAAATTTTGTAAATTGCAAAGTATACTAAGGAAGTAGAGCAATGTTTATACTTTGATATTTAGAACCACTTTCGACCAAAAATGCTTGGTTTGGGTTTATTGCTTGTTCACAACGGGTGGTTAAAGTTTTCAATATAAAGAAAAATATTTCTTCTCTTTTACAAAATTCGATCAAAAGAAATTTCAAATGTATAAACTATTTATTTAACTTGAGTTTATTAAAATTAGTTGTTTCTATACTATGTTTACATTTACTAAAATATAATTTATTTATATCTTCAATAGTAATTATATTATAGACACAACGGTAAAAATTAAAACCGTTTACTCTAAATCTTACCACACATTAGTTTATTAAAACAAACACACTAACTTATTAAAACAAATATACTAGTTTTGTTTTTATAAACTAATTTGTGGTAAGATTTAGAGTAAACGGTTTTAATTACTACCGTTCTGCATTGTTCTCACTAGATAAGTTCTAATTAACTTATAATTATAGACATTTATAGTTAAGCAATATAGTTGGACAGTAGCTTGGTGGCTATTCCCGGATACTAAGTTATAAGACAGTCTAGAAACTAAGCAAAAATACTCGCAAAATTAATCTTTGCACAATACAACCCAAAGAAAGTTACAACGTGGCGTAAGGGAGTTACATAATTGTGGGTTCTGTTTTGTTGGTCACTTCAGTGTGTATAAGCCATACAATATGCTATTTATCAGGACACACTGGAAATTATCTTGTCTTCTTTTTTATCTCATGCAACTTATGAAAAATTTTAATATAGAGAATACAATAACAAATAAATTTCTAGAAGTAACAATTCGGTTACAAAATATCTTATTATATAAAACCTATAATATTGTTGATGATGCGTTTATTTTTTAAATTTGAAAAGAGAATAATCAAAACGCAAACCTAGAAAACATAAAGAATGATTGGAGTGTTATAGACAAAGAAAATTGCAATAGGATTATGAAACTTTTCAAATATAGTGGCGGATTTTTAATTTCAAACATAAGTCATTTAAAAAGAAATCCAGTGATAAATAATTGACGTTATCGATCTAACCTAAACTATAAAATCCAAATTTGAAAGAGGAAGTATCATGAAATTTCAAACAAATAAATGATTTTACAAATAATTTCCCAAAAAATAAATTATTATTATTAAATATTTTCTAATTTTTAAATTCATTTTCTTGAAAAATTAAAGTTTTGAAATTGTGCCAGAACAAGAAATGATTTACAATAAATCTTTATGTAAACATCTGTTTCATTTATACAAAACATGCGTTCATATTGGTGTCGCCAACACCAATTACGGTTTTTAAAGAACGTATTTACGTTGGACGAGAACGATTCACCAATCCCTATAATTTATAGGTAACGTATTTTTGTTGAAACCACTTTTATGTCATTTTCGCCAATACCAATGACGTCACCTTTAGGAGACAACATATTTACGTAGAACGAGGCGAACTATGATATAAAAATAAATGAGACAGTATTCAATGATATTGGACGCAATTTCTTTGTATTTGCGACCGCATGAAATCTAACGACGCCTGAGTCCCATAAAGCTGAATGTAGCGGCCTTTCCCGAACATGATCAAGACGTTTGTGCTGTACCTTAGTGAAAAAGGCGGTGAAAATTTTGTTATCAAGCGGACTCTATTATTTGTCACTTTTGGTTTTTAGTGCTTAAGAACCAAACTTACCTACTTTCTATTGGTCGATGTGTGAAAATGAACGAATTATGTTTACATAAAGCCGTTGCTAAAAGTTGAAAACACCCGTTTTTTTATCAAATATGAAAACCGTTGAGCTAAATCATTTATTTTTGTGATTATTTATCAAAAACTAAATTAATTTTTGAGAAAGAAATGATTTCAAATAATCAATTAAAAATTCAATAGCATAAAACAAAAAATCGTTCTTAATGTTCGAATGAACACATTTTGCCTTGGAAGGAGTACAAATGAATATTTCAAACTTTAAAATTCACAATTTACCAACGTCTTCCTAATCAATGCATTACAACTTTTGGAAATCCTAAATAAATATCACCATGTATGTTAATGGAACGTTGCTGCTTGCTTCTTAGATGCACTACTTTATTATATTGTTTAAAACAAAAAGTACACAATGTGTTTTATTAAATAAAGCTA